>JASEVX010000001.1:255332392-255414843 GCA_031761405.1 Serripes groenlandicus | reverse complement strand
AAACATGGTGACAAAAAGAGAAATTGCTCGTTTTAAGTAAATTTCTTCTTTTGTCGCCATATTATTAAAACTCGTCTGCTGCATGTGCGTCTCTACAACACATCTGCAGCAGAAAACCTATATACAAAAACGTGAAAAAAACCATAAATGAGAGTTTGATTATTAAGTAGAGTTCAAAACATTGTGGCAAAAGGAGAAATTGCTCTGTTAAATAAAAGTAAAAATAATTAAAATGTCCTCCGCTGCAGATTACACAGAAAGCGTCTATATTGGAGAAATGGTTAATAACTTACAACACTTGTTTTTACAGACTTCAATACTTGAAGTTCGGGTGGGAAACACATTTCTATTGTTATTCTATAAATGTACTTATAAAATACGTTTTGTTTTATATCATTATGGCGTGCATTCAGTCTGTAGCGACGCGGGCTGTCAATCCAGGGGTGTGTGAGTTAAACCCCCAGCTCGGCCAACATTCCTTGCGATGACTGACACATGTTAATGTGGATAGCGTCATTCGTCTTCCACCAAGGGGCTAATAGTGTAAGTGGGAAGGTAGCCAGCGGTCTAGGACTGTTGTGTGTAGTACTGGTAGGAGAAAGCAAGGGAATACACATTAGCTGAACCATCCTGCGAGATATAACTGAAATACTATTGCATTAAATTGTCATAAAAATGCATTAAATTCCGATCAATTAATCTATGTTTTTTGCAGACTTCAATCATTTAACCCTTTCCTGCCTACAACAAATCTGCATCAGTCTACTTTGAAAATATTAAAACACACAAATGGAAAATCTCTTTAAATAAAAGTATTATTATTGAAAAGATTTGAAAACATTGTGTCAAAAAAAAAAATTGCTCATCATTAGCAATTTCCTATTTTGCCACAATGTTTACAAATGTCGTCTGCAGAGGAATCGTCAAAATGCGTCTGTAGGTGGGAAAGGATGAAACACGACATCTTTTTAAATACACTATATCAATTTTAATTTTAATATTTCAGACGGACAGTACGACACAAGGATGGGTAGCGGACGGAGCAAGATCCCAGGTTAGCAACGTTTAATCGTATAATGGGCCTTAACGCTTGTCCCTTATTTTAACCTTTCACCAAATAAGCTACTTTTATGTGTTTTACGCAGTTTTCAACAACTTTTCAGCTAATTCATGAAGTTTCCTGGGTAAATTACCATTTATCCTGACACCAGCAAGTCAGTCATAATGCTTACCCCTTAACCTGAGCACCAAGGCAGACATTCCATTTTTACCATTTAAGTCTTTGGCATGATCCGACCAGGGATCAAACCCGCGACCACCAGCAGCCTAGGTGGATACTCTACCACTACACCACCGATACTTCTTTTAGTGCATTCAGCTTAAAACATCTGGGTAATAGTTTTCTTACAAGAATACAATAGAAGAAAAGTGCTGTGTAGGTACAAAATGCATAAATATCAGCCCTGCGATATATTATACATCATGATCGGAGGGCAACAAAATGCGCACTAATGGAAACACTATAAAGTGCGGGTGATAGAAAAAGAAATAATGATAGAGAGAAAGAAATATTTTTGACAACAGACTTGACTAAAAAAAATTTTTTTTACTGGCGTAAGAAAATGTAAACCCTTTGCCACATACAGACGCTTTTTCTGTAGCAGACGACTTTTGAAAAAAGAAAATGCTTAAAATAAGCAATTTATTCTCTTGTTTTCAACTTCATTCAATCATTAAACTTTTATCTATAGATAATTTCAATATTTTTGCCAAGACGTGGCAATGGGTAAACAAATGAAAGAAAGAAAAAGGTCGGCTTAAAAAAAAAGAATCGTAATTTGCTGTTTGAATATCAAGTGTTATCCTGATAGTATGGAAGCCCTGGAGGGCCCTTTTGACTTTTGTCTGCGGGCTTGTTACTTTTGATTTATGACTTGTGATTTACAGAATGCATTCATTGTATGAAAACGATAGTGAAAAAAGGGTGAAACTGTTTTCCAACCGCACGCAAATTCCAACCGTACCCTTAATGACCCGGTGCTGGGGATAAATGACATCCTTTTTATTTTGTTCCCCCACCCCCTTTTTTATTGTGTAACTAGTGTAACTTTAGAATCTTATTTACTGTAGTTTAAACATGTATTTTAAGTTTTCTGATATAAAACGAAAAGGAGGATGAAAGGATAAATATAAAAACAATGATTGATCAATTAATGTTAATCAATATGTATACTCATTGGACCTTGCGGTTAGTCACAGTGATACCAGCTAGCCTGTACTAAAAGGACCTTGCAGTTAGCCGAATTAATACCTGCTAGTCTGTACTAGTAAGACATTGAAGTTTGTCAAAGTAATACCTGCTAGTCTTTACTAGTAGGACCTTGTAGTTAGTCACAGTAATACCTGCTAGTCTTTACTAGTAGGACCTTCCGGTTAGTCACAGTAATACCTGCTTGTTTGTACAGGTGGGACCTTGCATTTCGCCACAATTATACCTGTTAGTCTTTACTAGTAGGGCCTTGCAGTTAGTAACAGTAATACCAGCTAGCCTGTACTAGAAGGATCTTGCATTTAGCCACAGTTATACCTGCTAGTCTTTACTAGTAGGGCATTGTTGTTAGACACAGAATAACAGCTAGTATGTACTAGTAGGACATTGTAGTTAGCCACAGTAATACCTGCTAGTCTTTACTAGTAGGACATTGCAGTTAGCAACAGTACTACTTGCTAGTCTATACTAGTAGGACTTTGTAGTTAACCACAGTAATAACTGCTAGTCTGTGCTAGTAGGACCTTGAAGTAATCCACAGTTATACCAGCTAGTGTGTACTATAAAATTCTTGCAGTTAGCCACGTAATACATACTAGTATGTACCAGTATGACCTAGTAGTTGTTCACAGTAATACCAGCTAGTCTTTACTAGTAGGACCTTGTAGTTGGCCACGGTAATATACCTGCTAGTCTGTACTAGTAGGAACTTGTAGTAAGTCAGAGTAATACCTGCTAGTCTATACAAGTAGGACCTTTTAGTTAGCCACAGCAATATCAGCTATTCTGTACTAGTAGAACCTTGTAGGTTGCCACAGTAATACCAGCAAATCTTCACTTGTAGAACCTTGTCACAATAATACCTGCTAGTCATTACTAGTAGGACATTGTAGTAAGCCAAAGTAATATAAGCATGTACTAGTATAATATGAGGTTAGCCAGTAATACCAGCTAGTCTGTAATAGAAGGACCTTGGGGTTAGTCAAAGTAATACCTGCTAGTCTTTATAGTAGGACATTGCAGTTATATACAGTAATACCAGCTCGTCTGTACTAGAAGGAGCTTGTAGTTAGTCACAGTAATACCTGATAGTCTTTACTAGTAGGGCATTGCGGTTAGTCACAGTAATACCAGCTAGTCTGAAATAGAATGACCTGGCTATTAGCAACAGTAATACATGCTAGTTTATACTAGTATGACCTTGAGGTTAGTCACAGTTATACCTGCTCTTCTGCACTATATATTATCATTATCAAAATGTAGAAAATTTCTATAATTGAATGGATAATCTATGACTAGAAGTGGAAAACATTGTGGCAAAATGAGAAATTGCTTGTTTTGAGCAATTTCTTCTTTTGTCACTATGTTTTCAAAAAGCCGTCTGCTGCAGAGGGGTGAAGATGTTATTTCAACCTTATTTTACATACAATGCACATATTAATTGCTGATGACTTGTGGGAAGACTGCTCAGATTTCTGGTACAAGACAGCCAGGAAACACATGTTTAGGTGAACTGGCTGCTGTAATATATATATGAAATATTGTTGAAAATGGCTATAAATATGATTGATGAAAATCAGAAGACTTATTTCTGTAATAGATCATACAATAACAAGAGTGATTAACCCTTTCCCACATACAGCAAATCTGAAGCATATGATTTTGAAAATGTCTACTAAAACTATAGAAAATCTCTATAATTGTTGGTATAATTACTGAAAAAAGTTGAAAACATTGTGGCGAAAGGAGAAATTACTCGTTTTAAGCAATTTTCCTTTTGTCGCAATGTTTTCAAGAGTTGTCTGCTGAAGAGATGTCAGAAAGTTTCTGTATGTGGGAAAGTTTTAAAGTGTAAAATATCTCTCTTACTTGTGAAGTTCAGTTATTAACCCTTTCCCTCATATAGACGCCTCTGCTGCAGACGACTTTTTGAAAACATAGTGACAAAAGAAGAAATTGCTTAAAACAAGCAATTTCTCCTTTTGTCAAATGTTTTCCACTTTTACTCATAGGTTATCCATTCAATTATAGAGATTTTCTTTTTTTTTGACAAAATATGTTCAAAGTCGTCTGCTGCAGAATTTATGTATGTGGGAAAGGGTGAAGTAGTGAGGCATGTCTGTCCAATATCTTCTGGAAGGAGAATGATATCTTTGCCACAGTTCTTACTTATATTGTGATCATTTTTTTTCTTCAAATTGTTTTAAAATTACTTAATACATGAAGTTTAAAGTAGCTTAACCCTTCCCCTCATACAACAATTATGCAGCAGATGACTTTGAACATATTTTGTCAAAAAATAGAAAATCTCTATAATTGAATGGATAACCTATGACTAAAAGTGGAAAACATTGTGGCAAAAGGAGAAATTGCTCGTTTTGAGCAATTTCTTCTTTTGTCGCTTTGTTTTCAAAGATCCGTCTGCTTCAGAGGCGTCAGAAAGCGTCTATATGAGGGAAAGGGTTAAAATAACACATTTCCTATTTACTTTGATCCCTCCCAAATTTAACACATCGGAAGCAGAAGACAGACCTTATATAATTTTATATCTTCCTTATAGATGACACACATGATACTGCCACAGATGGTAAAAAGGTCAGTCATAATTATTTTATATGTTTATCTACATGCAGATGAGCATACTCCTTGAACATCTTCCTGACTAAGGCAACATTGTCTAACTTTAAATAGTTGCTTTGTATATTATGTCTTCCAAAGGGAAGAAAGTCAGTAAAACATTTTATATCATTAATACTCTTTATTAATTTTCAACCACTTGGTCTTTATCAAGATTTAAGAAATTCAACTGAAATTCAAGTGCAGTCCATTCTTTAGTCGAAGAGATCAAATTGGGATGAGGAGTGTGTTAAATAATTAATTTGTACACAAATATGTATCAATTGCACTACAGGAAAACCAACCAACAGGTCAATTGATATAGTGTAGATCAAGACCACACTGCACCTCTGTGCAGTCTGATCTGGATCTACACTGTTATCTATAAAGTCAAAAAAGCATCATATATTTCTATGGCATACTTTTTTATTAAATAATGAGGATTTACAAATAGCTCAAAGGTTGGTTTTCGTAGAGCAGAGTTCATATAAATCCTATTTCAAATAAAATGTGTTTCAAGTTTGCAGTAATAATTTACCTCATATGACATTTTTAGAAAGGTATGTGGAAAAAACCTGACAAAAGAGCGAGTTCTCCTTTTTATACGCCCGTTTTGAAAAAACGGATCGTATTATAGTTTTACCTTCGACATATTTGTTCAGTATGTTGTCAGCTCAATAACTTTAGAAGCCTTCGTCCAATCATCACCAAATTTGGTCAGAATGTGTATTCGGATAATATCTCGGACAAGTTCGATAACTAGCCATATCGCTTTTGTCCATCGAGAGTTATCGCCCTTTAATTATAGAAATTACCCAAAATTGGTCTTGTCAGCTCAATAACTTTAGAAGCCTTTGTCCAATCATCACCAAATTTGGTCAGAATGTGTATTGGCATAATATCGCGGACAAGTTCGATAACTAGCCATATCGCTTTTGTTAATCGAGAGTTATCGCTCTTTAATTATAGAAATTACCTAAAATTGGTCTTGTCAGCTCAATAACTTTAGGAGCCTTTGTCCAATCATCACCAAATTTGGTCAGAATGTGTATTGGCGTAATATCTTGGACAAGTTAGATAACTAGCCATATTGCTCAAGTCGATAGAGAGTTATTGCCCTTTAGTTATAGAAATTACCTAAAATTGGTCTTGTCAGCTAAATAACTTGTGAAGCCTTTATCCGATCATCACCAAATTTAGACAATATATTGATGGGCAGAATATCTTGGTCAGGTTTGATAACTTACAACGTTATCTTAGTCACTACAAAATTATGTCCCTCGAAATGGCCAAAACTATACTAACAGTGTCCGCTCTCTAAGTTTGGCTGATGTACAACCAATTATCACTATACTTAGTCTCAAAAAAATAGGATGGGCGTATTTTGTGACATTTGGCGCTCTTGTTCCACAATAATTTAAGCTCTGAAGCATAGTTACACTTCCCAGTAAATTCCTAGATTTAGTAATAGCTAACTGTGTAATGTGTTACAGGGGTAAAGGGGCTGTTGTAATGGTATCCTCCGGTGCCTGTTCTCAAATAACACCACAGATGACTGTCTATGCTGGAACAAAGGTAGTACAGAACTTTTCCTTCTCTCACATAGAATGATTGAATTAGAGCAAACGTATCTGACTACTTTTATGTAACAATTTGTAATTATAATTGTACTGTGTCATTTTCATTCATAATATAATGACAAGGTTGCAACTCAATTTTATCCCCTTGCTTGATAGACAAATAGCAAAACTGATCCGTTCTCTGGTAGGGATAGATTCAGATAGGTTAAGAAAGGTACAGAGAGGTTCAGATAGGTTCAGAGAGGTTCAGATAGGTTGTTTTTCTTGGGATACACCCATCAAAAGGCTTCAACCGACCATTACTTGGGCAAATTAGATTTTGAAAGTCCTTATTGTGAAAATTTATAAAAAAAGGCCTAGCCTCCATGTTATGCCATGTCCTGCTGTCACAATAACAGCAAATTATTAATTTAAAATTGGAAGCATAATTCTTGAAAATCTCCATCCGCAAACCTTGACAAGTGTATATGGTCATTTTAATGACGGGACATTTACTATTGCTATTTACAGAAAAATCAGAAAGGCTTCTATTATACATAAACATTTTTCAGGGTAGTATAACTTTGATACAGGGATGAAAACGAAAAGGGAAAATGAATGAGTTTAGTTTATTTTCAACAATTGCTCTTTTTCCGCAATATTTTCAAAAATTCATCTGTTGAATTGTTAAATGTTGTCTGTATTCATTGTAACAGAAAAGACAATATTGTGAGAAAATGTTTTGTTATTCGTCATGGGCTATTACTTCTCAAAATAATTTCTGATGCTGTTTTCTGCAGTGACATCAAACGTTTTATGTATCTTGAAAAGGTTTAATGATTAATTTACTAATACCTTATGGACGGTTTAAGAATAATAAAATGGATCGAGAAGATGTTAGTAAAATATATCTTTTACTTTTCAGAGCTACCTGGACTATTTTGCCAGAGCATTGGCATATGAATACAAAAATACGGGAATTGTGATACAGTCATTACTGCCTTTATATGTGAACACTAAAATGACTCGATATAGTAATACACTAACAAGTCATAGTTTATTGGTACCCCCTGCTGAAGTATATGCACAACAGGCTGTGGCCACGCTTGGATACAGTTCCAGGACAACTTCTCACATCTCTGTAGTAGATGGTTATTGAAAACATTCTAGTAAAAAGAGAAATTGCTCATGATAAGCAAATTCTCCTTTTGTAATACCTCTATTCAATAATTGTTCTTTCATTTTATAGAGAGTTTCCATGTATTTGATGAAATGTTTGCAAAGTCTTCTACTGTAGATTTGTTGTCATTTGGAAAGGGTAAACTGCTTACCTGACAATATACTGAGTAAAACAACTAGTAAGAGGACTGAAATCTTATGCAGTTATATGGATATGGATGAAAATGTTGAAAATGTCTTTAAGATCATAAAAAAATACATTTAATGCATACTTTAGACATCACTCTTTTGTTTAAACCCTTCTTTATGTAAATGCATTTTGACACTAGAGTACCTTTGAAAACGATTTTAGCAAAAGGAGAAAGTAAGTATGCATGATGAGCAATTTCTCCATATGGCACAACTTTCATTTTTTTGCTTTTATACTTTATAATAATTCTATTTTATTGAAAGTTTTCCATTAATATAAAGTATTTAAGTGATATGATTTAAATGCTTTGAAAAATATCTAGAAAATTGGAGATATGAGCAATTCATCCATTTTCTAAAATACATGATTTTTAAAGTTTCAGTCTGCTGCAAAGGCAACAAATACAGTCAATTGTATTTTCTGTATTAGGCAATGGGATATCCCTTTCCCATGTACGACAAATCTGCAGCAGAAGACTTTAAATCTTCGAGTCTAAAACACTCTCTTTATGAAAGTGTAATTATTGGAAAGAGTTGAAAACATTGTGGCAAAAGGAGAAATTGCTCAATATGAGCAATTTCACCTATTTGCACAATGTTTTTAAAAGTTGTCTACTTCAAATGCATCAAAATGCGTCATCAGGAGGGAAAAGATAAGGATAGTTTTTATCTTTTCATTACAGATGTGGCTGGGTAATATGGTACCAGAAAATATGTGGATGTGGGCATCAACTAGACTAAATAACGCTCTCCGCAGACAGGCCATTGAGAGACTAGATAGAAAACCAAATGTGACATCTTCTGAAAGCATGGACAACTTGGGGGATACCAGCGCTAAATCATGATTTACCCATAGCCTTATACAAGTGACCAGGGATTATGAGTTTGAACCCCAGCTCGGCCATCATTCTTTCCGACGTTTGACGAATGTCACTGTCACATGCATCCTTCCTCTTTCACCAATATGCTAACAGTCTATGTGGAAAAGCAGCCAATTGCTTGGAAAGTATGTTGTGTTGAGTACTGGTGTGAGAAAGCCGCCGTGATATGACTTGATTTTTTTTTGAAAATGGCGTTAAACCCTAATCAATCAATAAATACAAGTGACTTTTAACACTTTTCCACATACATACAATCTGCAGCAGACAACTTTGAAAACATCCAGACAACTTTGAAAACATCCAGACAAAAATATGTGAAATCTCTATAAATGAAAGAAGAAGTATAGAATAGAGTTGAAAAATAGAGTCTGATGCTAATGCATTGAAATTCATCTGCTTGTTGAAAAAGGTTAAGATATCTGTTTTCAATAATATTAAGAGTTAAAAGGATAATATTTTGAGAATTGGAAGAACTATCTTGATACAATGTTTAATTCTATGTTCAAAAAGGAAAATAGATCTTTATGAGCAATTTCTCCTTATCGAACAATGTTTTCAAAAGTCATCTGCTGAAGATGTGTCCAAAGTAATATTTGTCAGGGAAAGGTTTAATTTGGAAAGGAATACAAAGTCAGATATTTTCAAAGGCTAAAGAAGATGATACTATTATGTTACAGATCCCATT
Source organism: Serripes groenlandicus (assembly GCA_031761405.1). Classification (NCBI taxonomy): domain Eukaryota; kingdom Metazoa; phylum Mollusca; class Bivalvia; order Cardiida; family Cardiidae; genus Serripes; species Serripes groenlandicus. The sequence continues at coordinate 255,405,465 of JASEVX010000001.1, read as the reverse complement.
ACCCTGCTTTTACTACTTTGCAAACAATGTTTTCAAAAGTCATCTGTGTGACGGAAAGGTTTAATTTGGAAGGGTTTAAAAAGTCGGACATTGTCAAAGGCTAAAGAAGATGATGGTATTTATGTTACAGATCCAATTCATTGTCCTGCTTTACATTTCACCACAACTATCTTTGTTAGATTATCCTTGGACAAGACACGGAATATGAGATAAAATACAAAACTAATTTTATTCTCTGCAGGACTTGACGTTTGAAAAATTGTTGAGAAAAGGAAATGCTTAACCTTTTCCCTCATATAGGCGCTTTCTGACGCCTCTGCAGCAGACAGCTTTTTGAAAACATAGTGACACAAGAAGAAAGTGCTCAAAACAAGCAATTTCTCCTTTTGCCACGTTTTCCACTTTTAGTCATAGGTTATCCATTTAATTATAGAGATTTTCTATTTTTTGACAAATTATGTTCAAAGTCGTCTGCTGCAGAATTGTCGTATATGATTGATTGATTGATTGATTGGGGTTTAACGCCTTTTTTAACAATCGGCGGCCAGTTCACCTACTCATATGCATTTCCTGGTTTTCTCGCACCAGTACTCCACACAACAATCTTCCCAAGCAACTGGCTGCTTTTCCACATAGACTTAGCCCATTGGCGGAAGACGTATGTGGGAAAGGGTTAAATGTGGAAACTGTTATTGAATTTCAAGAGCAATCTGCTTGGAAATTATCTGAATTTATAAATGCCATATAAAACGTTAAATTGCTCATCCTTTCTGAATTAAAGATTTTTCTTTCATGCATCTGCAGCAGAAAAACTTTGAAAACATTGGTGCAAAAGGAGAAATTGCCTTTAACCCTCTTCTTCATAACCTATGACTAAAAGTGGAAAACATTGTGGCAAAAGGAGAAATTGCTCGTTTTGAGCAATTTCTTCTTTTGTCACTATGTTTTAAAAAAGCCTTCTGCTGCAGAGGCATCAAAAAGCGTCTATATGAGGGAATGTGTTTAATAGAAATTACTCCTTTTGTCACAATGTTCTCAACTCTATTAATTATTTATATTTTATATCTTTTGCCAATATATTTTCAAAGTAATCTGCTGCAGATATGTTGTATGTGAGAAAAGGATTAAATATACTATCATGTTATCTGTTAAGACATGTGGTTTTATTTGGTGTTCCACTACAGATGTTCAGAAGACCGCCATTTGCATTGGGTGTGGAAGGTCTCAGGTTCAATCCCCGACTTTGTCATACCGAAGACTTACATTACATCTGACTCACGAATGTCTGGTTAAATGGCCAGTCATACAAATAACTGAAAACATGTTGAAAGCAGCTTAAAACACCATACAAAATCAGATTTAATGTTGTTTGTAGTAATTGTTTTTGTTTTGGATGTGATACCATAACTAGTTTTCACAAAAGTCGTATAAAATTAATATTTAGATTTTTCGAGAAAGCAAATCATGAACGAGTTTAAAGCATAACAGATTTATCAATATTTTCACAAAATGTGATTCAAACTATTACTCAATATGCCATTTTTGTGTTGAATTAACCCTTTCCCACATACAACAAATCTGTAGCAGACAACTTTGAAGACATCTAAAGAAAAATATTGAATATCTCTCTTAGTGGAAGTATGAATATTGAATATCTCTCTTAGTGAATATATGAAGATTGAATATCACTATTAGTGAAAGTATGAATATTGAATATCTCTCTTAGTGAAAGTATGAATATTGAATATCTCTCTTAGTGAAAGTATGAAGATTGAATATCTCTCTTAGTGAAAGTATGAATATTGAATATCTCTCTTAGTGAAAGTATGAAGATTGAATATCTCTATTAGTGAAAGTATGAATATTGAATATCACTATTAGTGAAAGTATGAATATTGAATATCACTATTAGTGAAAGTATGAATATTGAATATCTCTCTTAGTGAAAGTATGAATATTGAATATCTCTCTTAGTGAAAGTATGAAGATTGAATATCTCTCTTAGTGAAAGTATGAAGATTGAATATCTCTTTTAGAGACAGTATGGAAATTTAATATCTCTCTTAGTGAGAAGTATGAATATTGAATATCTCTCTTAGTGAAAGTATGAATATTGAATATTGAATATCTCTCTTAGTGAAAGTATGAAGATTGAATATCTCTTTTAGTGAAAGTATGAATATTGAATATCACTATTAGTGAAAGTATGAATATTGAATATCACTATTAGTGAAAGTATGAATATTGAATATCTCTCTTAGTGAAAGTATGAATATTGAATATCTCTCTTAGTGAAAGTATGAAGATTGAATATCTCTCTTAGTGAAAGTATGAAGATTGAATATCTCTTTTAGAGACAGTATGGAAATTTAATATCTCTCTTAGTGAGAAGTATGAATATTGAATATCTCTCTTAGTGAAAGTATGAATATTGAATATTGAATATCTCTCTTAGTGAAAGTATGAAGATTGAATATCTCTTTTAGAGACAGTATGGAAATTTAATATCTCTCTTAGTGAAAGTATGAATATTGAATATCTCTCTTCGTGAAAGTATGAATATTGAATATCTCTCTAAGTGAAAGTATGAAGATTGAATATCTCTTTTAGAGACAGTATGGAAATTTAATATCTCTCTTAGTGAAAGTATGAATATTGAATATCTCTCTAAGTGAAAGTATGAAGATTGAATATCTCTTTTAGAGACAGTATGGAAATTTAATATCTCTCTTAGTGAAAGTATGAATATTGAATATCTCTCTAAGTGAAAGTATGAAGATTGAATATCTCTTTTAGTGAAAGTATGTCAAGCACTTTTGTCACAATAAGTTTGAAAGTCGACTGCTTTAGATGTGTCTGTAAGTGTGAAGGGGTTAAATGATGAGAATAAACAATGTTGTATTTATTGTTATTGCATACTTTCATATTGTCCCGTTCACTTTGCATTGAAGAAAGTGGTCATGATTTTTCGATCATGACCGCTGTCAAGGAGTGATCATGACCGTAGATAAGGACGTGCGAAAATTCTGCATAATTAACATGCTAGGGACTACTTTTGTTATGTAAACAAACATAGCTGACCTAAATATCATTGTTAAACCTCACGGGACTTTGTAATGTTAAATTCTCATATGTTGATCATGGACAATTTCTTACTGTCTCATGCTAACAGTACGTTTTTGGCATGAAAACAGTCTAAAACGCGCGTCTAAAATGTTGGTTATGCACGTGCATGACGTCATTTGAAAAATTACGTCACCGTTATAATTCAAACGGCATTTGCACAAAAATTACTACTTATGTAAACAAACAGTTTGTTTCTAATTCGAAAGCAGATTTATCAATTCTAAATAATAAAAAAACCTCCACAACGTAAAGTAAATAGTTTACAATATGAAAGTATGCAATAAAAAGGTTATTGACCCTGTACTGTGAAATCATCGTTGGACCTCGTTCGTTGGCGAACAAGCTCGGCAACGTCAACCAAAGAACTCGGTCCAACGATGATTTCACAGTACAGGGTCAATAACCTATATTATTGCATAAAATCTATGTTTTACGCCCGCTTAAGGGATACAGAAACATTGCAAAAGCCGGGCGTAAACGGCGAGAAAACGTGTATAAACAAAGCGATTCTCGCGCGAACGTGCCGTTTCAGACCGGTTAGATGTTTTACATATGCATTACCCCGGGCACCGTTAGTAAACAAAACATGGACGCTCCATCTCCCCTAGAATAGGAGCAATTTGTTGGGTTAACAATAACATCAGCTTCTTTAACTCGATAATCGGTAACATGCACTAGATTCACAGTTAAAGAGCATAAAATAATCAAAAACCATTTATTTATTTCGACCCGTGTCGACTCAGCGATGGCAACCTTGATGTAGGCCCGGTTCGTGGATATGTAAAACATTACTTGTTTACTTTATGACGTCACATGTGTTTATGACGTCACATGCGTTATCGGGTCAGGTTCATCGGCGGTTATCGTACAACTGAACGTTACAGCGGACTGTATGTTGGATGTTTGCTCTTATTTTATGCAATAATAGCGAAAATACACATTTTCTCGGGCGTGAACATCTGCGGACGCCCTTAAATGTGTTTATGCCCTCGTGCTTCGCACTCGGGCATAAACACATTTTGCGGGCGTCCGCAGATGTTCACGCCCTCGAAAATGTGTATTATCCCTATAATCATCTCACATTATATCTACTGCTTTGTATACGTCCAGTATGTTGTCAGCTCAATAACTTTAGAAGCCTTTGTCCAATCATCACCAAATTTGGTCAGATTATGTATTGGGATAATATCTCGGACAAGTTCGATAACTAGCCATATCGCTTCAGTCAATCGAGAGTTATCGCCCTTTAATTATAGAAATTACCCAAAATTAGTCTTGTCAGCTCAATAACTTTAGAAGCCTTTGTCAAATCATCACCAAATTTGGTGAGAATATGTATTGGCATAATATCTTGGACAAGTTCGATAACTAGCCATACCGCTTTAGTCAATCGAGAGTTATTGCCCTTTAATTATAGAAATTAACTAAAATTAGTCTTGTCAGCTCAATAACTTTAGAAGCCTTTGTCCAATCATCACCAAATTTGGTCAGAATGTGTATTGGCATAAACTCTCGGACATGTTTGATAACTAGCCATATCGCTTTAGTCAATTGAGAGTTATCGCTCTTTAATTATAGAAATTACCTAAAATTGGTCTTGTCAGCTCAATAACTTTAGAAGCCTTTGTCCAATCATCACTAAATTTGGTCGGAATGTGTACTGGCATAATATTTCGGACAAGTTCGATAACTAGCCATATCGCTGTAGTCATTTGAGAGTTATCGCTCTTTTATTATAGAAATTACCTAAAATTGGTCTTGTCAGCTCAATAACTTTAGGAGCCTTTGTCCAATCATCAACAAATTTGGTCAGAATGTGTATTGGCGTAATATCTCGGACAAGTTTGATAACTAGCCATATTGCTGTAGTCGATAGAGAGTTATTGCCCTTTAATTATAGAAATTACCTAAAATTGGTCTTGTCAGCTAAAAAACTTGTGAAGCCTTTATCCGATCATCACCAAATTTAGACAATATGTTGATAGGTAGAATATCTTGGTCAGGTTTGATAACTTACAGCATTATCTTAGTCACTACACAATTATGTCCCTCGAAATGGCCAAAACTATACTAACAGTGTCCACTCTCTAAGTTTGGCTGATGTACAATCAATTATCACTATACTTGGTCTCAAAAAAACAGGATGGGCGTATTTTGTGACATTTGGCGCTCTTGTTTCAGTTTGTAAATTTGCTTATCAATCATATTTGTGCAATATTGTTGTTTTTTTAGAACTACATGAATTATTTCATTGTAACATTGTGAACCATATTGTGACTTGTTGTTTGTCCATTTAGAGCAGAACACCTGTAGCTCAGTCAGTATCGATGTGATCTGTCAATCCAGGGGTTGTGATCATCTTTTCAATGTTTGACAAAAACGCCGCTGCAACAGGCATCATTCTTATTCCACCAATGAGCTAACATTCTATGTAGAGAAGCAATATGCAACCAGTTGCTTGTAAAGACGTGTGTTGAGTACTGGTGAGAGAAAGTCAGGAAACACATGGGTAGGTGAACTGGTCTATGCGATATGTTTAATGGGGTCAAAACCTCAACCAATCAATTATTCCAGTGTTTGTGATACTCTTCATTATGCTCCTACACATGCCAACAACATAAAGTATGTGTGTTGTATATGAGAAGTGTCCTTCTAAAATTAACTAAAGGGTGGTTGCAGCAAGTGCAGATCTAAAACACTGCATATCTCTTCAGTCTGATCTGGCTCTACACTCTTTGCCAATTATTCCCAGACGTTTTCATAATACTTTTGACAAATATTCCATTTGGATACAAATTGTTGTGTACAATAGTTATTGTTTATTTGATATAATATATTTCAAATCATCTGATAGCAATTCTTTAGGTAAAACTGTAATATCTTATACCTTAAGAGGTTATTTTGTTCTTTTTATAAACAGAAAACATTAAAGGTAAAAGAACAATTGCTGATGATGAGAAATTCCTCCTCTTCCTACAAAGTTTGCAAAAGTTGTCTGACTGCAGGGGCATCTGAAGTTATGCATATCAGGTAAAGCAGTGAACTATTGGCTTCAAAAGAGTTGTTTGTATCTTATTGTATAACCCTTTGACACATACATCAAATCTGAGGTAGACAACCTTGAAAACATCCATGCACAAATACCAATCAACTCTTTAGATTACAATATAGTTATTGGATAGAGTTGAAAACATTATGGTGAAACGGAGAAATTGCTCATCATGAGCAATTTCTCGTTTTGCCATAATGTTTTCAAAAGTCGTCGGCTACCTTTGCTTCAGAATGTGTCTGCAGATGGGACAGGGATAACAACTTACCTGGTTCATATTGCAGTTGAAGCGTTTGCAGGAGGCAACTTTCTAAAACGGTATGGACAAAGGGAAACAATTTGATAGTGGAGAGACTTCTATCCTTACAACCTTTTTTTGAACTCTGGAAATTATGCTTTATGTTTTCTAGATGTCACAAGATTATCCCCAGATTTGTGAAAAGTAAATGAATCTTGAAATATTATATTGGTTAAATGGTTAATTAAGTCTTAGCAATGAATTCCCTAAAATAGACACGTCCATGTTCAAAATTGGGAGACTCTATTTTTCTATAAAATATGAGTTCTAGAATATTTTTGATATCTGAAAGTCAATCAAAGCTGATTTCAGGTGAGACAGCTCGTTACGTCGTGACTCACCTGAATTTGTATTGTTTGCAAAAACTTCAATATTGACATTGGCGCTGAAAGAGATAAAGGTGCTATTGACCTTCTGAACCGTATAAAATAAACTTTTCTGAAGACCTTAGCCCTTAATTGAACCCAACACTATTTTTGCATGTTTTGTTAAGAGTCAAAGACAACTTTTGTGAAGCCTGCCTGCCTGTCGTTCATCACTTTACACTTCGACTTATTAGCAGGTGACACATGTATTACTTTTAACACTCTTATGCCATACTGTAAGTTGTGATAACAAGTAAGGAAAGAACAGGAAATATTTTCTAAACTCGATTTGTTTAACCCTTTCCCTCATATAGACGCTTTCTGACGCCTCTGCAGCAGATGGCTTTTTGAAAACATAGTGACAAAAGAAGAAATTGCTCAAAATGAGCAATTTCTCTTTTGCCACAATGTTTTCCTCTGTTTTAGTCATAGGTTATTCATTCAATTATAGAGATTTTCCATTTTCAAAGTCGTCTGCTGCAGAATTGTCGTATGAGGTTAACCCTTCCCCAAAAATACAAAATCTGGAGAAGGTGATTCTGAAAGTATCTAGGCAAAAAGTAGAGCATTTTCTTAAAACTGAGAGTTAAATTACTGAATTAAGTTGAAAACATTATGGCCAAAGAATAAATTGCTTATTATTTCAAACGTTGACTGTTACTGATGTTACAAAACGCGTCTGCAAGTGGGAAATGGTTGAAGGTACCTGAGCCAAGCACAATACTATTTGTGAAGTTGGAAGAATTATTTTTGGACGAACTTAAAAACTTCGGTGGGGAAAATCATGATTTTTTCGTTTTGAGTTATTATCCTTTTCCTAGTGTTTTCTAGTCCAAAGATTCTGCACCTGAAACAAGGTGAACTAAATGTGAAGCCATTATTTTTTTATTTTGCTAAAATTAATGATATATATTTGTATGTACTTATTAATACACGGAGAATATATGAAATTATTGTATACTTTGATATTTTGCCTTCTATTTTTCATTTGGAAAAAGGATGCAGTATCCGTCGATATCTGCGCAAGGTCCGGAGGAAGGGAGTTCCAGTCTTTGATACTCCTAGGAAAAAACTGTGCCTATACTGTTCGTAGTACAGTGTTTTGTATATTTTGTATAGATGACAGGAAGTGAAAAATCGATAGACATTCAAAAAACACCAATCTGTTGACGTAATTTCGATTGTCGTTGACGACATAAGTTTATCTTAATTACACACCAACAAAAAATAAAGAGGGATTCCTTGCTGCTAGGATGAATAAGCAAGGTAGGTCTTCAGATTTGTTTTGTCATCCTCCGATGTGAATGAAGTTTATAAAGCAGTATAGAAGACGTTTTCCACGACCCTAGCAACCATCGGAAAGGACAGTATAATTGCGCGATAGATCGTTAATGTTTATTTATCTAAACAATCCAAAACGAGTGTTAATTGTTTAAATGGTGAAGTGTTTAAAACAAACAAAACGGCACATTTTAAATTATACAATAAAAAGGTTATTGCATGATTATGGGAATCTATTGTGTTCGGACTTGTTCCTTCGGCGGAGTTTTGCTCTGGCAAATTCAGGCAACTCGTCCAACAAAATATTTGTTCATATATATGCAATAACCTGTAGTATTTATGTTATCATTTTACATATTTGAGCTTGTCCATGGGAAGGGGAACACATTGTTGTAAAATATAACATACTTGAAAAGATAAGTCTAATGAGTTTCTTTCATTTGGACTTAAGTTGTTTTCAAATATTTTCAGTTATTTCTCAGTAAAAGAAACAGTACTCAGCTAGGAAATATGCTTGTCCAAGGGCATTCCACCGTGACCGATACAAAACCATAAATTTACCACAGACAAGCCCGTACATCAATCGTTTAACAGAACGGCACTGGAAAATAGATGACAAAAATGTCCCATTCTGATACATCACAATGTTTCTACTTGTGGAAAACGGTTCACACACTGTAACGACATTCGCAAGTTTGAAATCTATGGTGCATATTACTGCCGTAAGATAACCTGTTAACGTTTTGTACAATATTAACAGGTTATATTGATAAGGTATGCGAATTCCACTTAATAAGTAACATAATAACTGGTTAACTAGATAAGATTCATGTCACCACTTAGTTAATATTCACGAAACGTAAGACTAAACACAGACTAGAAAGTGCAGAAATCTTCCACCTGTTACCTTTCATTCTGTACTGTACAACACTAAAGGTTATCTAGTTAGCTTTGCGATTTTCTCTTAACCCTTTCCCTCATATAGACGCTTTCTGACGCCTCTGCACGGCTATTTGAAAACATAGTGACAAAAGAAGAAATTGCACAAAACGTGCAATCTTTCCTTTTGCCATAATGTTTTCCACTTTTAGTCATAGGTTATCCCTCCAATTATGGAGATTTTCTATGTTTTGACAAAATACGTTCAAAGTCGTCTGCTGCAGAATTGTCGTATGAGGGAAAGGGTTAATAAGTAACAGGTTTTCTCACGGCATTAATATGCCACCATAGAAAGTATCGCCACTTACGATCACAAAGGGGCTATGGTCCGTTTTGATACACAATTATTCTCCAGGTGCATCCAGGATGCTTGTACAACTATATGAGCCGTTCTGCGAGAAAACCAACATTGTGGACTTTGCGTAAAATATCGACCCTGATCAGCTAAAACATGCAGCGCAGGCTAATCCGCACAGACACTTTTCGCTTGGATTTTCTGTTTCAGGAATCTTTACTCTATACCTCTATCCCCGTGAGACGGAATGTGTCGGGCCGGATTAACCTGCGCGAACTGTGCAGGCTGATCTGTGTCAATACATTACACAGGGACCATAATATATCTTTTTCGTGGAACGGGTCATATTGCGAATAGAGACGATCCTGATCAGACTACTCGGAGGCCAGCTGATTGAGATCTGCGCTGGCAGCGAACCAGAAGGTCGGTTTACGTGTGAACTCAAAATTTGAGAAATACAACATAGCATATCAGATTGTTTTGGTAATTATTATTCAGATAAGGTTATATACTCTTTACCACATGTAGACGAATATTGACACATTATGCAGCGTATGACTTTTGAAAACATTGTGCCAAAAGGAGAAATTACTCATAATTAGCAATTTCTCCTTTTGTCACAATGTTTTCAACTTTATTCAATAATTATGCTTTCATTTTTTCAAAATTGTCCGCTTTAGATTTGTTGTATGTGGGAAAAAAGTTTTAAAATAGTGCGACAAATATAAAACATAGTTTATCATTAAGAGTCGGGTATTTTCAAAGATTCAAAAATGTCCCTGACTTCGGTAGAATACTGTCTGTAGACACTTGTATAATAGTTAGCTAGACTGCTATAGTAGTTCTCAGCTTCTTTGCCTACATTGTCTACTGTGGATTCAAATATTAACTTTCCTCTTTCGAAAGTCTCCAATAAACGCGAATATGCAGATTCAAACTTATCTTTAATGAACACCCTTGCGTTTAACAAAGGTTTTACAATATAATGGTTTATGCCACTTTCACAGTATTTCCACAATGCTTCAACTCTATCTAGAGCAGTTTTGAACAGCTCACGTGATCTTTTATATGTAGTCACAGTTATTGACGTAGTAATATTCTTTACACGCTGATAAGTTTTCAGCAAAACCGTTCTGCTTCGTTGATAAATCGACTTAGCTCCCCGTATAACAGTCACTGTTATCTGCTGTATAGAAAGTTTTGCTGGCCCTTTTGAGATGTTCTTGTTTTGTATATACTCGTAGACTTCTTTTCTTGGATGCGGATATGTGTTATTAGATGTTAAATCTATCGTATGTCGAATTGAAGATTTCTTAACAGTAGCCAGCACATATCTTGAAGACGTTGGTGCATTTGTTGTGAATAGAGATTTGGAACTTGGTATGTCTGTGACATCTATTCGGTTATTAACTTCAACTTTAATTGCCGGTGTTTTTATGAATGATTCTGTTGTGACCTCCGTTTTCATTGTAGAAGAAGCTGGTGAAGATGTCTTAGAATAGTGGATTAAATCTATTATTGTTGAGCTCGGTGTCAGGATAAGCTTAAGAGGTGTGTTTCTAGTAGTGGTTGTTGTGTGGACTTTAGATGTCCCAAGTGTTGGTGATGTTACTTTTAAAGTTGTACTTGATGTGAGCTGTGTTTTGGTCGTTGATGGCTTTTCTTGGTCAGTGAACTGTTCACTTTTGACGGATGTAGTCTCGAGTTCGATTGGTTCTGTAGGATGAAAAGTCGAACCATATTTTATCATTGGAGTTGTCGGTGTAGGAACGGTATAGAAGACAGTAGATTTAGTACTTGTTGTTTGTTCTTTACTTTCAGAATAGATGTAAGTTGATATTTTTTCATGAACTGCAGAATTGGTGCTGAAGGCAGCAGCACTTAATGTAGCGTGTGCGGCATCAGAACTTATTGGCTCTGTATAATCGAATGGCGTATCAGTTACGTCAGTAATAGTTGAGACTTCTGGATAAACGGTAGTTGTAGGTGAAAATACACCTGACAAACTCGATGTGATTGTGGCTTGCGATACTCCAGAATGTTGAATAGGCGTAGACACTTCAGGATGACCGCTTGATGTCACTGTGCTTGATTTTTCTGAAAGGTCTTCATTGTTTGCAGACGAAGTTGACTTCGCAGCAAGAGAAACACTCGAAGACGAAACTGGTATGGGTGTTTCGGTTGTCCATAGCTTAGTAACAGTTTGAAACACAATGTCTATCCAAGGATCGAAATGTTCAAATATTGGCTGTAAAGTTTCCGCAAATGATGTACTATTGTCCATGTCATAGAAATCGTCGTCAGTGGTATCAAACTCCAACCAAGCATATGAACTGCTTGGTGTAGATGAAGATGTAGACGATTGCTCTTGTGTTGACATATCGTACAACGGAGGATACCGAGTAGTACCTAGTGCTGTACGATCAACAGCTGATGAAGATTGGCCAGTAGGTTGTTGAGTGAGATATTCAAATGATGTAGAAGCTTTTACACTTGCAGGTTGAAGTGCTAGATCGGCGGGCGAGGAATATTGGGCAGTAGTTTTTGGATTTTTAAGCTCTGTAGGTAAGGAAGATTGAGTTTGGTTTTGAGTTGTGAATTTACTAATTGATACAGTTGGCACCATAGGCTGTTTCGTTTTGGAATCAGTGGATGTAGACTGTTGGGCGGTTTGCTTTACAGTTGTTAATATTTGCTCAGTTGTAATATTAGTAATCGAGAGAGGCCTTGCCGTTGATGGAGCAGATGTAAAACCAGAAAACGCTGTAGGTTTTCTGCTCACTTGAGCTGAAGTAACAGTACTTTCAGTTACTGAGGACGACTTTGAAGAAGGTGGCGCAGTTGATGTTTGAGCATCTGAAAACGCGTTAACTGCAAAGGAATATTCTATAGTTGATTGCACTATTGACATATCAGTTATAACAGGAGCCCCCGTAGGTGAGTGCTCTAATGTGATATTAGTTACAACTGGAGTTTCGGAAGTTGATTGCTCTGTTAATATAGAAGTTGCAACTGGAGATTCTGTAGTCGAATGCTTTGTAGCTACAACAGTTGCGACCGGAGATTCGGAAGTTGATTGCTCTGTATATATAGCAGTTTCAACTTGAGATTCGGTAGTCGAATGCGTTGTAGCTATTACTATTGCATCGGGATACTCTGTCGTTGATTGCTCTGTAGATACAACATAAGTAACAACTGGATATTCGGTAGTTGAGTGTACTGTTGTGATAGAAGCTACATCGGGAGATTCGGCTGTTGATTGCTTTATTGGTATAGGATATTTGGTAGTTAATTGCTCGTTTGATATAGGAGTTAACTTAGGATATTCTGTAGTTGATTTCTCTGTTGATATAACAGTTATCTTAGGATATTCGGTAGATAGTTGTTCTGTTGATATATGAGTTACCTTCTGATATTCGGTAGTTGATTGTTCTGTTGATATAGGAGTTATATTACTATTTTCGATATATGGTTGTTCTGTTGATATATGAGTTAACTTAGGATATCTCGTAGTTGATTGTTCTGTTGATATAGGAATTACTTCAGGATATTTTGTAGTTGATTGCTCTGTTGATGTATGAGTTACTTCTGGATATTCTGTAGTTGATTGTTCTGTTGATATAGTAGTTACTTCGGTATATTCGGTAGTTGATTGCTCTGTTGATATAGGAGTTAACTTAGGATATTCGGTAGATGATTGCTCTGTTGATATTGGAGTTACCTTACGATATAAGGTAGTTAATTGTTCTGGTGATATAGGAGTCACCTCAGGATATTCGGTAGGTGATTGCTCGGTTAATATATCAGTAATAGTTGACGTCTTTGATGATACATGCTCTGTAGTGATATCAATATCTATAGGAGATTCTGTAGTACCTGTAACGGTTGAATATTGGATGTTCGATTGCTCCGTTGTAGTATGTGTAAGGATTGGAGATTCAGAAGTAGATTGCTCTGTTGTAATACGAGTAAGAATTGGAGATTCGGAAGTAGTTTGCTCTGTTGTTTTATCAGTAAGAATTGGAGATCCAGAAGTCGATTGGTCTGTTGTAATACGAGTTAGGGGAATTGGAGTATCGGTAGTCAATTGCTCGGTTGTAATAGGAGTAAGAATTGGAGATCCAGACATCGATAGGTCTGTTGTAATATGAGTTGGGGGAATTGGAGATTCGGAAGTAGACTGCTCTGTTGTTTTATCAGTAAGAATTGGAGATCCAGAAGTCGATTGGTCTGTTGTAGTTTGAGTAGGAGGAATTGGAGATTCGGTAGTCGTTTGCTCTGTTGTAATATGAATAAGATTTCGAGATTCGGTAGTCAAATGCTCTGTTGTAATATGAGTAAGAATTCGAGATTCGGTAGTCGGTTGCTCTGTTGTTATAACAGTGGCAGGGGAAGTCCAAGGTTCAGTCACGATAACCAGATCAGGTGATTCAAGAGTAATGTTTCTGTGATTCATTATCTGGGTGTAGAAAGAGAACCGAAGTTTAGGAGAAGGAGAAATGACGCCTGGAAATGTCGACGGCTGGACAGTAGATTTTCCTGTTGAATTCCTTGTAAATAAATACGACTGCAATGTAGTCAAAGGTGTTATATCGCGCTTAATGGAAGCTGAAACATGTTGTCCTGTAGTTGTCTCTGTATATTGAGTACTGGCAGAACTTGATTCCGAATCCACACTTTGTGTTGGCGTTGATGGTAGAGAACGCATCTGCAGAGTAGACATTAACTTTTCAGTGGTAGAGTTGGTAACTTCCAAAATGTTCGTTGTAGTTTCGTAAGAGACAAATTCACCTGTCACTTTCGGAGACTTTGCTGTTGCAGAAGCTGCAGGCATTGTATGTAAAGAGGAATCTGATACCGTTTGACGGGTAGTTGAATCCGTTACATTGAATGCCATTGACATTGGTTTGCTTATGCGGGAAAGAGTCGTCGAGTTATTTCGGGATAACACAATTTCGGTAAAGAATTCAACGGATAAGCGGGTACTAGGAGTAGATTTACGTGATACTCGTGTCCGAGTTGTATTTTCATGATCGTAACCATTTTGATGTGAAGTCGAAGTTACAATTGGTATTTGCTTAATATCTTCAGTAGTTGGCTTTATAATAGCTGTAGAAGAAGGTTTAATACCTGAAGATATTGTATTTTCTGTGATTGGTGTAAGTCTCATAGTTAATTTTATATCTTCATCTGCTGGTTGACTGGTATTCTGAAAGGATTCAGTTGGATAAACCATCGATGTTGAACTAACTTGTTGTTGATAATCCTCCTCCTCATCATCCTCCTCCTCATCATCATTACCATCATCATCGTCATTATCATCATCATCATCATCAGCGTCTTCATCAACATCATCGTCGCTGTCAACGTCATCTCGTGTAACAGGCATTATGTATGAACTGTCATTTTCAGAAGAAGGCGTTGCTGATTGATATGATTCTTGTGCATCCGATTTAAATGAAGATAGATACGAAAATAAATGAAAAGATTCTTCAAGCTGATTGCTGTAAATTGAAGTTAACAATTCTGGTGTAGACGTTGAAATAACAGCTTCGATGTCCGAAATACTGCTTGTCATGAAAGACGATTCGAGTTGTGTTTGAGTATCAAGGGAATTAGCAATGTTTATAATTCCCTGTGATTCTATTGTTGAACTCGTAATTATTGATGTTCTTCCAGGAATCTCACTCCTTGAATCATTGATTCTTGTTTTCGTTGAAAATGGCACATTATCTGTTGAATCAACGAGATCTAACTTTTGCATACTTAAACTTGACGATTGTGGTGAAATTGACAAACTTAAGGTTTGTAAAATGTTGAACGTACTTGAATATTGTAAATCAATTGCTGATTCGGTGACATAAAAAGGCCATTCGGATGACATAAGTTGCGACGTATCTTCTAAAAGCAAATCTGTTTTTGAGTCTGTTTGATTTACACGCGGTAAAAGTGACAGTTCTGGTGTAGACGTAGAAATAACAGATACAATGTCCGAACTTCTGCTTGTAACGAACGACGATTCTAGCTGTGTTGGCATATCAAGGTAATCTGTGACGTGTAACACTCCCTGTGATTCTAGTTGTGTTTGCATATCAAGGGAATCGGTAACGTGTAAAACTCCCTGCGATTCTTTTTGTGTGTGCATATCAAGGGAATCTGTAATGTGTAATACTCCCTGCGATTCTAGTTGTGTTTGCATATCAAGGGAATCTGTAACGTGCCATACTCCCTCTGATTCTATTGTTGAACTGTTAAGTATGGAAGTTTTAAGAGGCGTTTCACTTATTGATTCCTCGATTCCTTTATTCGTTGAAAATGGCACCCGACCTTTTGATGATTCAACACGATCTAGAGTTTGCATAGTTGAACGTGTTGATTGTTGAACAATAGACAAACTAAAGGTTGGTAAGATATTGAACGTACTTGCATTTTCTTGAACAATTGCGGATTCGATTACAGAAAAAGGCACCTCAGATGACATCAGTTTTAACGTATCTTCTGACGGCATTTCAGTTGTTGAGACTGTTAGGTTTACATGCGGTAAAAGTGAGACACTCCCGCTTGTTTTGGTGGTTCTTTGAGGCGGTGGAATTATCATAGGCGGCGGGGGAAAAGGTGACATAAACGATTGACTTGGGTTTTCAGTTGTAAAACCTGTAGCAGTGGAAACTTGTGTGGATGTGATAGATTTTCTTAAATTTATTTGATTTTCTGCCACAGAGGATGATGATATACTTGTTTCATTAAGACTTAAAACATCTCTTGATAAAGGTGTTCCAAGAACAAGAATGTTTGAACTTGTAATTAAGAGATCTACAGTAGTGAAAACGATGGGCTGGAAGGAAGCGATCGATGGATGTAACTCTTCAACTGTGGAAGATGGTATACGATCCTCGATTATCGAGGCATTTACGACTCCAACTGTTTCAGTGTGCGTTGATGGTGCAATCGAAAATATGTCATTTGAATATATTGTGGATTCGATGACTTTTGACACATTTTCTGTTGTGCTTGAAGTTAGCATTGGTTTAGATGACGATATGTCGACAACAAATGAATCGTCAATTACATATTTTGTATAGTTTCGCATGCCTTGTAATATTGAGAAATTAGCGACCAAATGATCGTTTGTAGCAATGCTTGTTTGAGGGGTACGTGTACTTGATTCCACTTGCATGTCTTCTGAAGATTTGGATAAAAATAATCTGGAGAGGAGCGTCGATGTATTGAGATGCAGTGAAGATGACGTTGGTTTTATTTCGCTTGATGTATTTGAAAGGAACGACGCCGACACATGTCTAGTGCTTTGTTCTACTCTGTTATCTAAATTCGCAATTGTTGATTGTTGAGTTACACTTGAATCGTCAATAAAAGAAGACGCATTTTGAGTAATATTCAAATGTAGAAACGGCGTGGTGTTTGTGACAGATACAACATCACCGTATTCGAAATATTTCCTGCTTGTCGACTGATGTGTAGTTAATTGTTTACTAGTAGATAATTTAAAAGTAGAATCGGAAGGAGCCTGTGTTGACCGGGACTCTTTATCGCGTGTGACTGTAGGTATTATTTGCACTGCCGTTGTCTCACTAACTGAATCATTGAGTCTTGTTTTCGTTGAAAATGGCACATGATATGTTGAATCAACGCGATCTAAAGATTGCACGGTTGAACTTGCCGATTGTGGTGAAATAGACAAACTTAAGGTTTGTAAAATGTTGAACGTACTAGAATATTGCAAATCAATTGCTGATTCGGTGACATAAACAGGCAATTCGGATGACATAAGTTGCGACGTATCTTCTAACAGTAATTCTGTTTTTGAGTCTGTTTGATTTACACTCGGTACAAGTGACAGTTCTGGTGTAGACGTAGCCATAACAGATACAATGTCCGAATTTCTGCTTGTAACGAACGATTTATTGAGATGCAGCGAAGCTGACGTTGGTATTATTTCGCTTGATGTATTTGATAGGAACAACGCCGACACATGTTCAGTGCTTTGTTCGATTGTCTTATCTAAATTCGTGATTGTTGATTGTTGAGTTACAAGCGAATCGTCAATAAAAGAAGACTCATTTTGAGTAATATTCAAATGTGGTGACAGCGTGGTGTTTGTGACATATAAAATATCGCCGTATTCGAAATATTTCCTGCTTGTCGACTGAATTGTGGTTAGTTGTTTACTAGTAGATAATTTAACAGTAGAATCGGAAGGAGCCTGTGTTGACCGTGACTCTTTATCGCGTGTGACTGTAGCCACCATTGGTTTCTCAGTAGTTTCAATGCTTTTATCCGTCGAAATGTATGCCGGAGGAGTTGTTTCCATAATTGTAGTTTCTGTGAAAAGGGTTGAGTATTGTTTAGTAGGTATTGTTTGCACTATCGTTGTCTTAGATGAAAGTGAAGAGGATGGAGCCTGTGTTGAACGGGAATCCTTATCGCGTGTTGTTTTCCTCATTGTAGTTTCTGTGACAAGAGTTGAATGTTGTTTCGTAGGTCTTGTTTGCACTACCGTAGTGGTATCTGAAAGTGAAGAGGACGGTGTCAACCTTGTTGTGAGAGTAACAGAACGTCTTGCTGACATCTGCTTATTCAATAGATAGCATCGTGCAATAAACGATGGGTTAACATGCCTACATATATTTCTTACTACTTTCCGTAAGATAGGTGTTGTGTTTTGTCGTATGTAATTTTGCGTTTGTGTCTTTGAAGTGGCAGTGGAACTATCGAAAGAGCCAAGCACTCTCTTTGAAGTAATTTTTGTATCAACGCTGGTTGGTTCCGTTTTTGATTTTAGGGCTGACATTGTACTTTTATCCGGGTTGTGTAATGCTTTTTTTGTTTTCTTTGTTGTTGACTCTGTATATGTCTCTGTTGATGTGTCAATACCATCTGTATTTCTAGCTGACACTATATGGTCAGTTATATCACTTTCCGTTGTCGCTGTTGTATTCGTATATATTGTATTTTCGTTTCGAGTAGTAGGAAGGACTGTTGATTGAGTTATGTTTTTGGTAGTGGAAGACGAAATAGTTCCACTGATTACAGTTTCAGACGAATTTTCCTTCATCATGATAGTCGTATCAGTTACAGAAATTTCTTGTTTGTTTGAAATCGTGGTTGCTTCTAATATTTGCGGTGTGCGAGGATCAAACGTTGCAACAGTGGCACCTACGTTTAGAATTTCGGTTTTCACACTCGATATGGTTCCCGTTTTTTGACTCGATGTGTCAGGATCAAAACTACCTCCAACATCATCAACAAATCCACTTTCAAATATAGAAGAAATTATCGCTATGGACTGTGTTGGTGTTATTAAACTATGCACTGTTATTCCAGTAGTTTCTTGGAGAATAACCTTTAGTTCACCGGGACTAAAAACTATAAATTCGTCAAGTTCATCTTCCGAAGCCAAGGTATCGTTAACAGTGTCAACAATGGGTACATGACTGGTTTCTTTACTTGAAATTTCACCTGAACTTTCCCCAGAGTCTGCATGTAATTCACCTGAACTCTGCCGAGAGAAGACCAGAATTTCAACTGAACTTTCCCCAGAGCCTTCCTGTATTTCACCTGAACCTTTCCAAGAGTCTTCCTGTACTTCACCTGAACTTTCCCCAGAGACGACTTGTTTTTCACCTGTACTGTCCACAGAGTCTTCCCGTAGTTCACCTGAACTTTCCCCAGAGCCTTCCTGTATTTCACTTGAGCCTTTCCAAGAGTCTTCCTGTACTTCAAGTGAACTTTCCCTCGAGACGACTTGTTTTTCACCTGTACTTTCCACAGAGTCTTCCCGTAGTTCACCTGAACTCTCCCCAGAGACGACCTGTATTTCACCCGAACTTTTCCAAGAGTCTTCCTGTACTTCATCTAAATCTTTCACAGAATCTTGCCTAAGCGCACCTGAACTATCCCCTGAAGATTCTTGTATTTCACCTGCACTTCCCCCGGAGTCGTCTGGTCTTTCACGTAAAATTTCACCAGAGACAACCTGTATTTCACCTGAACTTTCCAAAGAGTCTCTCCATAGTTCACCTGAACTTTCTCCAGAGACGTCCCTTATTTCACCTGAACCTTCCCCAGAGACTTCCTGTATTTCACCTGAACCTTCCCCGATGTCGTACTGCATTTCACCTGAACTAACCCAGGAGACCTCCTGTATTTTACCTGAACTTTCCCCGGAGTCTTCCTGTATTTCACCCGAGCCTTCCACGGACACTTCCTGTATTTCTCCTGAACCTTCCCCGGAGTCTTCCTGTATTTCACCCGAACCTTCCCCAGAGTCTTCCTGTATTTCACCCGAACTTTCCCCAGAGTCTTCCTGTAGGTCGTCCGAACTATCCCCAGAGTCTTCCTGTATTTCACCTGAACCTTCCCCAGAGTCTTCATGTATTTCACCTGACCCTTCCCCGGAGTCTTCCTGTATTTCACCTGAACTTTCCCCAGAGACGACATGTATTTTACCTGAACTTTCCCCGGAGTTTTCCTGTATTTCACCTAAACTTTCCCCAGAGTCTTCTTGTATTTCACATGAACCTTCCACGGAGACTTTTTGCATTTCTTTTGAAGTTTCTCCTAAGTCTTCCTGTACTTTACCTGAACCTTCCCCGGAGACGACCTGTATTTCCCATGAACTTTCCCCAGATACGACCTGTATTTCACCTGTACCTTCACCAGAGTCTTCATGTATTTCACCTGAATCAGCACTTTCACCTGAAGTTTCCTCCATGCTTTCCTGTATTTCACCTGAATTTTCCCCAGAGCCTTCCTGTATTTCACCTGAACTATCCCCAGAGTCTTCCTGTATTTCACCTGAACTTTCCCCAGAGCCTTCCTGTATTTCACCTGAACTATCCCCAGAGTCTTCCTGTATTTCACCTGAATTTTCCTTAAAGACGACCTGTATTTCACCTGAACCTTCCCCAGAGTCTTCCTGTATTTCACCTGAATCAGCACTTTCACCTGAAGTTTCCTCAATGCTTTCCTGTATTTCACCTGAACTTTCTCCAGAGCCTTCCTGTATTTCACCTGAACCATCCCCATAGTCTTCCTGTTTTTCACCGAATCTTTCCCCAGATACGACCTGTATTTCACCTGAACCTTCCCCAGAGACGACCTGTATTTCACCTGAACTTTCCCCAGAGACGACCTGTATTTCACCTGAACCTTCCACAGAGTCTTCCTGTATTTCACCTGAACCTTTCCCAGAGTCATCTTGTTTTTCACCTAATCTTTCCCCAGATACGACCTGTATTTCACCTGAACCTATCCCAGAGACGATCTGTATTTCACCTGAACTTTCCCCAGAGTCTTCCTGTATTTCACCTGAACCTTCCCCAGAGACGATCTGTATTACACCAGAATTTCCCCCAGAGACCTCCTGTATTTCCCCTGAACCTTCCCCGGAGTCGGCCTGTATTTCACCTGAACTTACCCCGTAGTCTTCCTGTATTTCACCCGAACCTTCCCCTGGGTCTTCCTGCATTTCTCCTGAACTTTCCCCAGAGTCTTCGTGTAGGTCACCTGAACTTTCCCTAGAAACTTCCTGTATTTCAAGTGAACCTTCCTTAGTGTCTTCCTGTATTTCACCTGAACTTTCACCTGAAGTTTTCTCAATATTTTCCTGTATTTCTCCTGAACTTTCCCTAGAGTCTTCCTGTATTTCACCTGAACCTTCCCCGGAGTCTTCATGTATTTTACCTGAACCTTCCCCGGAGTCTTCCTGTATTTCACCTGAACCTTCCCCAGAGTATTCATGTATTTCACCTGAACCTTCCCCAGAGACGACCTGTATTTCACCTGAACCTTCCCCAGAGACTAACTGTATTTCACCTGAACTTTCCACAGAGACCTCCTGTATTTCCCCTGAACCTTCCCCGGAGTCGGCCTGTATTTCACCTGAACTTACCCCGTAGTCTTCCTTTATTTCACCCGAACCTTCCCCTGGGTCTTCCTGCATTTCTCCTGAACTTTCCCCAGAGTCTTCATGTAGGTCACCTGAACTTTCCCTAGAAACTTCCTGTATTTCAAGTGAACCTTCCTTAGTGTCTTCCTGTATTTCACCTGAACTTTCACCTGAAGTTTTCTCAATATTTTTCTGTATTTCTCCTGAACTTTCCATAGAGTCTTCCTGTATTTCACCTGAACCTTCCCCGGAGTCTTCCTGCATTTCACCTGAACCTTCCCCAGAGTCTTCATGTATTTTACCTGAATCTTCCCAAGAGACGACCTGTATTTCACCTGAACCTTCCCCGGAGTCTTCCTGTATTTCACCTGAACCTCCCACAGAGTCTTCATGTATTTCACCTGAACCTTCCCCAGAGACGACCTGTATTTCACCTGAACCTTCCCCGGAGTCTTCATGTATTTCACCTGAACCTTCCCTAGAGACAACCTGTATTTCACCTGAACCTTCCCCAGAGACGACCTGTATTTCACCTGAACCTTCCCCGGAGTCTTCATGTATTTCAACTGAACCTTCCCCGGAGTCTTCATGTATTTCAACTGAACCTTCCCCAGAGACGACCTGTATTTCACCTGAACCTTCCCCGGAGTCTTCTTGTATTTCACCTGAATCTTCCCCGGAGTCTTCTTGTATTTCACCTGAACCTCCCCCAGAGTCTTCATGTATTTCACCTGAACCTTCCCCAGAGACGACATGTATTTCACCTGAACCTTCCCCGGAGTCTTCATGTATTTCACCTGAACCTTCCCTAGAGACAACCTGTATTTCACCTGAACCTTCCCCAGAGACGACCTGTATTTCACCTGAACCTTCCCCGGAGACGACCTGTATTTCACCTGAACCTTCCCCGGAGTCTTCTTGTTTTTCACCTGAACCTTCCCCGGAGTCTTCTTGTATTTCAACTGAACCTTCCCCGGAGTCTTCATGTATTTCACCTGAACCTTCCCCAGAGACGACATGTATTTCACCTGAACCTTTCATAGTGTCTTCCTGTATTTCTCCTGAACTTTCCCCAGAGTCTTCGTGTAGGTCACCTGAACTTTCCCTAGAAACTTCCTGTATTTCAAGTGAACCTTCCTTAGTGTCTTCCTGTATTTCACCTGAACTTTCACCTGAAGTTTTCTCAATATTTTCCTGTATTTCTCCTGAACTTTCCCTAGAGTCTTCCTGTATTTCACCTGAACCTTCCCCGGAGTCTTCCTGCATTTCAACTGAACCTTCCCCAGAGTCTTCATGTGTTTCACCTGAACCTTCCCCAGAGTTTTCATGTATTTTACCTGAACCTTCCCCGGAGTCTTCCTGTATTTCACCTGAACCTTCCCCAGAGTATTCATGTATTTCACCTGAACCTTCCCCAGAGACGACCTGTATTTCACCTGAACCTTCCCCAGAGACTAACTGTATTTCACCTGAACTTTCCACAGAGACCTCCTGTATTTCCCCTGAACCTTCCCCGGAGTCGGCCTGTATTTCACCTGAACTTACCCCGTAGTCTTCCTTTATTTCACCCGAACCTTCCCCTAGGTCTTCCTGCATTTCTCCTGAACTTTCCCCAGAGTCTTCATGTAGGTCACCTGAACTTTCCCTAGAAACTTCCTGTATTTCAAGTGAACCTTCCTTAGTGTCTTCCTGTATTTCACCTGAACTTTCACCTGAAGTTTTCTCAATATTTTTCTGTATTTCTCCTGAACTTTCCATAGAGTCTTCCTGTATTTCACCTGAACCTTCCCCGGAGTCTTCCTGCATTTCACCTGAACCTTCCCCAGAGTCTTCATGTATTTTACCTGAATCTTCCCAAGAGACGACCTGTATTTCACCTGAACCTTCCCCGGAGTCTTCCTGTATTTCACCTGAACCTCCCACAGAGTCTTCATGTATTTCACCTGAACCTTCCCCAGAGACGACCTGTATTTCACCTGAACCTTCCCCGGAGTCTTCATGTATTTCACCTGAACCTTCCCTAGAGACAACCTGTATTTCACCTGAACCTTCCCCAGAGACGACCTGTATTTCACCTGAACCTTCCCCGGAGTCTTCATGTATTTCAACTGAACCTTCCCCGGAGTCTTCATGTATTTCAACTGAACCTTCCCCAGAGACGACCTGTATTTCACCTGAACCTTCCCCGGAGTCTTCTTGTATTTCACCTGAATCTTCCCCGGAGTCTTCTTGTATTTCACCTGAACCTCCCCCAGAGTCTTCATGTATTTCACCTGAACCTTCCCCAGAGACGACATGTATTTCACCTGAACCTTCCCCGGAGTCTTCATGTATTTCACCTGAACCTTCCCTAGAGACAACCTGTATTTCACCTGAACCTTCCCCAGAGACGACCTGTATTTCACCTGAACCTTCCCCGGAGACGACCTGTATTTCAACTGAACCTTCCCCGGAGTCTTCATGTATTTCAACTGAACCTTCCCCAGAGACGACCTGTATTTCACCTGAACCTTCCCCGGAGTCTTCTTGTTTTTCACCTGAACCTTCCCCGGAGTCTTCTTGTATTTCAACTGAACCTTCCCCGGAGTCTTCATGTATTTCACCTGAACCTTCCCCAGAGACGACATGTATTTCACCTGAACCTTTCATAGTGTCTTCCTGTATTTCACCTGAACTTTCCACGGGGTTTTCCTGTATTTCACCTGAACCTTCCCCGGAGTATTCCTGTTTTTCACTTGAACTTTCCCTAGAGTCTTCCTTTATTTTACTTGAACTTTCATCAGAGATTTCCTTTTGTTCACCGTTCAGGAAGGAAGGAGTCGTTGCTATTGTAAGTATAGTTGAAAAAAACATGGTTTCAGGCATAGTTCTCGTTGATTGACTTATTGACCTGGCCGATGTGTTTGTTGACGGAGAATGTGAGTCTGGAACATCTGCGAGAATTTCTGATGTTTCAGAAGTTGCTGTTTTTTCACTCATAAATCTAGATGTAGTTGGGGACGAAGATGAAGCTGTAGATGATACTGTTGCTGATGTTGTTAATAGTGCAGTTGGTGATGCTGTTGATTTTGTTGTTGTAGATGCGGTTGATGATGGTGTTGATGAAGCTGTTGATGTTGTTGTTGAGGATGATGAGGATGAAGATGCGGTTGATGATGATGTTGATATTGTTGTTGATGATGCTGTTGATGTTGCTCTTGATGAAGCTGTTGATGGTGTTTTAGATGATGTTTTAGATGTTGTTGTAGATGATGTCTTAGATGATGTTGAAGATAATTTTGTTAGTGGTGTTGAACTTGTAGATGTCGTGGAGGTTGACGTATGTGCTATCGTTGTTGAGGAAGAAGTAGAAGCATTTGTTTTGGGAGTTGATGAAGATAAAGTCGAACTTGATGTAGTTTGCATTGTAGTCGAAAATGTTGTTATTAGATTCTCGCATAAATCACCAGTAAATGCTAATTCACAAGAACACAGAAAACCGTCTATTTGGTCTACACATTTGCCGTTATTTAAACATGGAGAACTCTTGCACTCGTCAATATCGACCTCACAATGATCTCCTGAATACCCCCATGAACAAACACACTTGAACCCAGCAATATTATCCAAACAAATGCCACCATTTTGACAAGGGTCTTCCTCAAGTAAACATTCATCTGTTTCTATCTGGCAATACGACCCTTCGAAGCCTTTAAAACATTCACATTCATAACCACCATATGTGTTAACACACTCTCCATACTCACTACAATTTGAGGTTCCGACAACGCACTCGTCGACGTCATCCCGGCATAAAACACCTTTAAACTGCGGCGTACACTCACATGCAAACCTGTGCCGCCCACTATGGCAAGTTGCTCCATTAAGACAGTAATTCGCGCTGCAATGATCGACCATGTCTTGGCAGTTATTTCCACTATATCCCGCCGTACATCTACAAGAATATCCATTCAGTTTGTCGATACATAGTCCTCCATGTTGGCAGGGCTTACTGGCACACTCGTTTATGTCCGCCTCGCACTGTTTACCTGGAATTGATTTTAATAATGTGAAGTTTTGTTTTAAACCTTTCCAACATACAGCAAATCTGCAGCAGACGACTTTGAAAATGTCTACTCAAAAATATGGAAAATCTCTATAATTGTAGGTATATTACTGAACAAAGTTGAAGCATATCGTTTAAGCAAGGGAAAACGTTCGCAAACACAAACTGCGCGTATATTAAAAACATTTCAAGGCCTGCATATGTTTAAGATCCTTGGTATTTTCGCCATATAGAGGTAAACAATAAATGCGTAATATTTCGAGGAATTGTTGAAATATTAACTGTTACTCGATATGATATTAACAGTATAGTCAGCGTTGAAATATCCTATGAGAGATGTAAAATCTGGAATATTTAATTACATACAGGTTTGAATTAGAGTTGAAAGCCAGGTGTGAAACAATGTTCTCCCTTACACACCATGTTTTTCATATGGCGTCTGCTGCAAAGGTGCCTAATTCCGTCTATATCTGTGAAAAAATTAAAACGCCAAAATATATATTTTATTCTTTACCAACCTGTATATCCCGAGAAACACTCACAGACAAAGTCTCCCGGTATGTTATAACATTTGGAGGCCTGGATACAAGGTGTGTACGCACATTCGTCCACGTCTTTCTCACAGCGTGGACCCTCGAAGCCCGGCGGACACATACATGCGTATGTACCAATTTCATCCTCACATGTTCCCTGAAATACAATTGATTAACGCTGTGTTCACGGTATTTCAGTTATATCACGGCGTGATCAAACGTGTGTTTCCTGGCCTTCCGGGCCATGAACTCCACACAATATACTTACCATTTAACTGGCTACCTTTTCAGACAGATTATTTAACAATTGATGAAAGTCGATTGCCTTTAGTTTCCTCTTATAAATAACGATTCACATCACACACACAACGGCATTTTGAAGATTCTAAATTAAAGGAAAAACGTTCAGTAGTTGCGTTTGGTCGTTATCTTTATTGATGCTACTAAATGGCTTCCACGCGGGCCGAAAAAGAAAATCTTCGAGGGTCGGTTTTCGTATGACGTTTCCAAAATATGCATAAAACATTCAGGTTAATAACGTGGCATACACTTCTGTCTTTTGCTACGAACTGCAACTTTCAATATCACATAATGCATACGAGGGATAATCCAAAATAACGTAGACATTTGCATTAATGGTCCGATTTATGAAATAGACACAGCATTTGAAATCGGAACGTTCATGAAATATGGTCATACTACCTAATAATACATTGAACATACTACTCCTCGAGTTTAACGTTAGTATTACAGATGGTGAACAAATCCTACATTTACTTCCATACTAATGGATCAATCTAGATATGGCTTTACAGAAACTAAGGAAAAGTTTCTGTGACTAGATGGCGAACAATGCAGATCCAAACTCAGACTACTCACATGCATTGTGTAGCTGGTCTGGATCTATATTGGTCGCAAATGCCTAACGGATGAATATTACAGAGAGCGTCTCATATTCTCAAATAAACGCATTTGATGCGTCAATACAATGGCCGGTATTTTGACATTTCATCCTTCTCTCATACTGTTTTCAAAAGTTGTTTGCTAAAGGAGTATCTGAAGTCGTTCGTATCAAAGAGATGTTCCAATATACGTTTCCCCATTCAGGCACGGGTAGGAGAAATATTCATCTATTTCCCACCAAAGAAATGTTTCAATATACGTTACCCCATTCAGGCACGGGTAGGAGAAATATTCATCTATTTCCTACCAAAGAAATGTTTCAATACGTTACCTCATTCAGGCACGGGTAGGAGAAATATTCATCTATTTTGTATCAAAGAAATGTTTCAATATACGTTACCCCATTCAGGCACGGGTAGGAGAAACATTCATCTATTTCCGTCTCACACAGGAGTCCAGCAAAACCTGATCCGCATTCGCAAATAAACGCATTTTGCGCGTCCATACAATGGCCGCGATTTTGACATGGCCGACTCGCGCATTCGTTGATTTCTGCTTCACACGTATGACCTGAAATCAAAGCATTGAGGCATATGAAAAGCGAACAGAACGTTAATTTTAATTGAACGTTAATTATATATTTGGAGGATAGTAGATGTAGATAACTCCTTTTGGGAGAAATAGAAAACTTTGACATTGAATATTTATATGTATATAACCCTAGAATTAGAGCTTATGGTTTAAAAAAGTGAACTTGCAGTAATGCAAAATAAAAATTCTGGATTTCTAATTGGCTAGACTATAAAATCCTTCTTAGAATATGGGGCTTACAAGTATTCCTACACTATTAAAGGCCAGGTCACACTGTCGCGATTTGGCGTTGCGAGGTACCACGAGTTCTGGTGAGTTAAAACTCGTCGAAATTTCCACGAGTTTCGATTAGCTTTTGATGATGGGGACATCTGTTCGACCCCTGCTCGAGTTGAGGCTACATCTTCACGATATGTGTACAACATTTTCTCAACAATCGAAGACTTCTACGAGAACATACGAGTTTAGTCGAGTTCATGTTACATGTGCTCGAGTTTATGACGAGAAGTGACGAGTAAACGAGAACCGTACGAGTGATGGCGACATATGGCAACGTGGGTATAAATT
Organism: Serripes groenlandicus; assembly: GCA_031761405.1. Classification (NCBI taxonomy): domain Eukaryota; kingdom Metazoa; phylum Mollusca; class Bivalvia; order Cardiida; family Cardiidae; genus Serripes; species Serripes groenlandicus. The sequence goes on along the minus strand of JASEVX010000001.1, from coordinate 255,377,565 downwards.
ACAGTAGCCCTGTACTAAATTGTCAATTTGATATCATAGATGCAACATTACAGTCATGGCTCGACTACCTGCTCAGTGGCTAAGCAACATTACATTCCTCGCAGAAATGGAAGAAGATGCTGCTGAAGATGATCTTATGATCGTACAGGTGCTTAGGTATGAAAGAAAGAGAAACAGAATAGCTGATAGGAGATATTGGGTAAGGGCCGTGGATCCAGAGGCGGATATACTTTGAACACTTTAGCCGTGTTACGTTTAAACTTGAAGACAGGCAGTCATTTGTTAATTTCCTGAGGGTTTCACCTCAGATGTTCCGAGAAAAGGAACATAAACTTTCAGAGAGGTTGACGAAGAAAGATACGGGGTACCGCAAGGCCCTGGAACCTGGTCTGAAGCTCACCATTACCCTTCGGTACCTGGCTTCCGGAGATAACTACGGAAGCCTTATATACGGATTCAGAGTGCCACACAACACCATCAGCCTCATTATACCAGAAGTATGTCATGATGATTGATGAGTGCAGTGATGAAGTGATAGCATGTCCTACTACTCAAGCTGATTGGCGAAACGTTGAACAACAGTTTGGAGCTCGGCGGAACTTCCATCCTGCCCTTAGAGCAATAGACGGAAAACATATCGTCATCAAAGCTCCGAAAAAAAGTGGGTCTCTTTACTACAACTACAAGAGTTTCTTTTCAATCATGTTCCTTGGTCTTGTTGATACAGACTACACGATTATCTGGGTAGATGTTGAAGCTAATGGGTCAGCATCAAGTGTTCAATTCTTGTCAGATGAAGGAGGCAATCGACAGTGCGGATATTAACTTTCCCGACCCTGTGCCTCTGCATCATGATGACAAATAGATGCCCTACTTCATTGTAGGTGATGATGTATTTGCTTTATAGACATGGATGATGAGGCCATTTTCTAAACGGGAGTTATCACCTGAAGAACGAATGTTTAACTACAGGCTGTCGAGGTCAAGGAGAGGGATGGAGTATGTTTTAAGGGTATTAGCCAACCGCTTCCAGTGCCTACTCACTACAATGCGCCAACAGCCAGAGAAAGTTAAACACATTGTACAAGCATGTTGTTGTCTTCACAACCTGGTGAGAATGCGATATCCAGCTGCACAGAATGCTGTCATGGACCAGGCTGACAACAACGATTACATCGTCCCTGGTGACTGGAGAAATGGTCTCGTCATGCACGATCTGGGATCCAACCAGAGAGGGAATTTCGGAACCAGGTTGGCCCAGTAGCAAAGAGAATATGCTCACCCAAAATAAACACAACTTTCCAGAACTCGTAGAAATGTCGAGTATATGTCGTACATATGTTGAAGTGAAGTCATACAAACTCGCTACGTGTTGGGCGCATGTTGAGCCGAGATCATATTCATGTCTTTCTAACTCGCAGCTCAACTCGTAGCATGTCGAACGACTTTTTACACGGCGAGAAGCGAAGAAAAGTGACGACATGTCCTCCACACGTGTACGAGATTGGACGACATCCCATCGAGATTCGTCGACATCCCATCAACATGTCTTCGACATCTGTACGAGATGAAAACTCGCATGACAACTTTGAACCGTTTAAAATACTCGCCGCTTCTTGCCGAGTACTGGCGACATGAGGAGACACAAAATGACATCTACTCGACATGTACAGATATGTGTTTGGGTCCTACACGACAACCGAAGAGTTATGGCGAATTATAACTCGTGGTAACTCATAGCTCCAAATCGTGACAGTTTGACCTGAGCTTTAACTGCCGTTTTCAATTTGTTTTAAAAGTCCTTTGTAGGGCCGATGTTCTTTTAGCAAATAATATAATTGACATTGTCATTATATTACTACATCATATTTCCCTGAACGTTGCATTATTGTCAATGAATTAATTATTATGCAATTCATGTGTTTTAGGAAAATATAACTTGAGGGATGGATATATGACGAATTTTACATGTCATGGAAATATACGTAAGTCAGCATAACATGAACTGCGTCCAGCGTTTTTGGTTTTATTGACTATCAATATCAATAAAGGGTTCATATAAAGGTACATTAGCGTAAAACAGATGGGACTACAGTTTCAGTTTTTTGTCAAAAGGTGCATCTAGGACTAATTTTTGTTTTACATGTACGTAGATACTCTTTTGATACTTGTGGATACACAAGCTCGCCTGAGTCTTCACTGTATATCCGCCAATTAAATTGCAGCTACTTAATGGTAGCTGTAATTTAGCTAGTACATTCGCTACCATTAACGGATTTTCGTATGCACTGCAGACAATTTATTGAACAAACTCATTATGAAATACATATTGTTCCTTTAAAGACTATTTGAAATATACTTCTACTTTCCCAGATATAACATTTTTTTCTCAAATGTTTTCCAAGCTGACTGCTCTGAGAACAGCATACCATGTAACCAGTTGAAGTCTAATAGTTGTACATTTCTTTTTCTGATATAAACAATAGAGCTCGAACCTGTGCGACCTGGTGGACAAGCGCATGTATAAATGTTGATCCCATCGATACAGGTGGAACCGAAGTAACAACGGTTACCTAAACAGTCGTCAATGTTCGCTAAACAGTCCTCACCCGCCCATCCTGAAAATTAATGAAAAGAATATAGTGGATATTTATTTTTATTGTTCTCAGGATGAATGAACCAGTAATACTGGTTAATTTCCCCGGGAAATACCGTGATATAACTGAAAAGTGTTGAAAGCGTCATAAAACATAGTAAAAACAAAACAAAAACTTACATTATTATTTTATTTTTTTAAAGCGGAAAATTAAAAAGAAATAAGCGTACGGTGTAAGTTTGCCTAAGATGAAATCAGTCAACAAATAAGAATAGCGTACGTTCATATTGTCCTGCAGGCCATGGGCATTACGGGCAGGGAATATTTCTGTTTACCAGGTAACGTAAATACAAAACATTACGAAAATAAGCATTTTTGTTATGTACCTGCACATTTCCCGGCGCTAATACATGCAGATGGTCATGGGCATTTCAAATACGACGGATTTAAATTCCGTATTTGACTAGGTCTCAAATACGGGACTAAAATGGTAAGGAAATATGCCTTTTCGTCATAATGAGCAATTTTTCCTTTGACCACAATGTTTTCATCTTTATTTAACAATTAAGCTATATTTTATGGAGATTTTTCAGGTTTTTGTCACTATGTTTTCAAAGTCGTCCGCTGCAGATTTGTTGTATGTGGGAAAGGATTAAGATCATTACTAGAAACATGGGGTGTATCGGGATATAACCCACTGAAAGACACGAAACAAACCCGGACGTTTAATACATTTACCTGATTTGCATATCTTCTCCCCTGTAGACGGGTCACAGTTAAAATGCCCGGTATCGTCATCTGTTTCCACACAGAGTAAAACACAGTCATTCCCATAATAGTTAGCATCACAAAACACACGTAAGTCCACGTCCAATCTAAAACACATATAGTCTTAAGTCTTAATAAGATTTACAAATGGGTTCCGCTTTCTAATAAAGTTCAATGTGCAGCTAGAATTCGCTTTTGTAAACATTATCATGACCAAAACATTATTGTAAACAGAGGGTTTCGATGTTGTTAAAAGCATAAACCGTAACGCAGCTAAAGTTTCGTATATACATTATATGGTCGAGTGGCTTGATGCATGTTCATGAACATTGAACAGGTGATTGATTATTGAATGATAGTTGAACTTTCGTATTTATACCCATATTATGGAAATTTCCCATACTGTTAACAATATTGAATTATCATAACGATCAACTATGTGTGTTCATATCTGTTCTGTTCTTAAAAAACAATAACATTTCATAATTTACCTGATACAGACGACCTTTATGGCCTTTACAACATTCGCATTTCCTCTTTTCTGAATTCTTTTTGAACTCTTTCACTGCCGAATTTCACATAGTGGACTGTTCCTGATGAAAATTGGACCACTCCATTTTTCGTCCAATAGAAGATTTGGTAAACAGTGCAGATATCAGGTGAGACAGCTCGATATAAGCTGTCTCACCTGAATCTGCAAAAGCTTGTAAATGCCTTTCAGGATTTGGCAGCGAAAGAGTTAACGCTATCCTCGTATCAGAATAATAATTTCTATTGTACTTTTTTAACATTTTTATTTTGTCTTGGATCTTAAGAAAGGCGACACTTAAATATCATTTCATATAAACTGTCAACACCTCTTCGAGAATTAGATGAGTTAACAACATGCTCGTGTTGTACTGTATTTATTTTCTACCGCACGTGTTGGTATTGTACCGATATTCATATAGATCAACCGGAAGAAAGTAATGTTATGCCTACATTATACGCCTACCAGATCAGAGGACCGTCTTTCCTTCAGTGAAAGGACGACGTATTGTATTTCTATTTATGATGATGAATCAGGAAAGAGAGTGTTTCTACACGCTTTTCAGAAAAAACGTCAGATCTTAGAGAGACTAACTAACTTTGTATACGTTATGTTTTTGTATTTTACTGATATTTATAATTAGCAGTTAGTGCGTCTATCGGATAACGTGAGATCTTCAAGAAGGGTATCTAGCTTTTTACGAAAATTTATCGTATTTTACTATAACGTGAGATCTTCAAGAAGGGTATCTAGCGTTTAATGAAACGTGAACGTATTTTACCACAACGTGAGATCTTCAAGAAGGGTATCTAGCTCTTTACCAAACGTGATCGTATTTTACTGATATGCATATTGGTCAATGAGGAGCTGTCTCTCCTAAAATCTTCATTGTTTGCCACTTAGACATTACATTTTACAAATTGTCCTGTTGGACTAAAATGGAGAGACCCATTTCCAACATGAAAGATTCGACCTTGTGAAAGTCAGCAGTGAAAGCGTTAAGAAAGGATCCACACACCTTGTTCGTCTACCGGATAGCCTCAGATCTTCAAGAGGACTATCTATCTTTCTACGTAGAGTGTGTGTATTGTACTGATATTCGTAATGATCTACCAGGATAAATTTTTCGTCTTCGTCCATTACGTCTATCTTTATCTTCACCTCTCCCTGTCATATAAAGATCAAAGTACTCAGGAGTACTGAAAGTCGGATTCACATGAAAACGTCAAAGATTAAATCAACTCGAAGATGTTGAAAGTACAAAGAAAATATGAAAAAGAGTGTGTGAATGGTTACGGAATATGATAAGTGTCAATATTCTGTTAATTTTGTTTCATTTACACACTTACTGCATACACAATAAAAAAGGAACTGTTTATTAGAAGTGTATATTGAATTTGTTAGGGGTTTAAAGCATACGTTCATATGTGTTTAAGTGCTTTAAGTGCCTGCATAAATTTAACCGTACATGCAACTGTCCTTTAACAGTAGATCAACCATTGATGTTAACTTTCCCTTAAAAGTTTAATTCAGTAAGATAGGAGTTGTTTCTTTTGGAAATTGTAATGCGCAATAAAAAAACACAACTTAGAGTTAATTTGATTTTAAACACCATAAACAATAAATGTAACTTAAATTCCTCTGTAAAAAACATATTGGATATTTTTCTTTGGGATATGTTTTATTGAAGAGTTAAAGAGAAAACAAGGCTTGACCTCCGATCCTTCCGCCAATTCTTTTAACATGCACAAATTATCTACTGAATCAAAACCATAAATATGTGAGTTTTCAGAGGCATGTTTTCAACAGTTGCTGCGTTATTACGAAGTTATTCGTAGATGATAGTTGCCTATTTTGAGTATTCAATAGGAATTGGTGAACTATTTTACAAAGCACACACTTTTCTTTTGGCGACTGTACGGTAAACATCCGTTATAATCGTTTCGATTACAATAGTCTGGTTAAATTGCTTCGCAATTGAACCCAACTAAAATCAAAGTACTGAAAATACTGACAGCTGAATGACCAACAGATCTGATACATATTAGAGGTGTTTTATATATGTGTAATCTTAACTTCCACTGGCGATAAATGTAGACCAATATAAGTCTTCACACAGTATAGAAGAAAAGCAGTCTGTGCGGATTTATTTGTATATTTTGATATGTATGTGTCGATAAAAATACTAAGGCAGATATTCCTGGATAGCTTATTCAAGTATTATTTTTGTTAAAATCAATACTAAAATATTGAATTATTACAAATTACACCATTGTTTGTTTGCAGAGTAAAGCGTTCTTAATCAGTTTAATAAGAAATGTTATGAATATGAAGAAAAAACGAAAACTCATGAAGAAGATGATGACGTTGAGGAAGTAGCATAAACAAGAAAAGGAAGAACATGATAAAGAAGAAGAACATTATAGATAATAAAGAGAAAATATGAAGAAGGAGGAGAAGAAGAAGAAGAAGAAGAAGAAGAAGAAGAAGAAGAAGAAGAAGAAGAAGAAGAAGAAGAAGAAGAAGAAGAAGAAGAAGAAGAAGAAGAAGAAGAAGAAGACGACGAAGACGAAGAAGAAGAAAAAGAAGAAGAAAATGAAGAAGAAGAAGAAGAAGAAGAAGAAGAAGAAGAAGAAGAAGAAGAAGAAGAAGAAGAAAAAGAAGAAGAAGAAGAAGAAGAAGAAGAAAAAGAAGAAGAAGAAGAAGAAGAAGAAGAAGAAGAAGAAGAAGAAGAAGAAGAAGAAGAAGAAGAAGAAGAAGAAGAAGAGAACAAGAACAAGAAGGAAAAGGAGAATAATAAGAAGAAAAATGAAAAGGAAGAAGAAGAAAAAGAGGAAGAAGAAGAAGGATAAGATAACGGATAAGAAGCCATCGTAATAATACTCACGGGCCATTGTTGGAATGGGAATCGCACAGGATTGCTTTCTTTTCCAATGTGGCTATTAAATGATATCTTATTTCCACCAACTGACTCTATGACCTTCCGCCCATATTCACATTCTGACATGCTACTGGAACTGAAATAGTCGGTGTTCCAGATAAATTAACATTAGCATTATTATTACACATTTGGAAAAAGAGATATACATGCAACAATTAGGCTATTTCATCAACATTCAAGAACTGGTCAAATATCAAAGTTAATGGTACGCTCTACCATATGTAGGTATTTAGAAGGGTACGGTTATATTCGAAAACACTGTCTTTAAAAACAAAACAATTTAAACTCGTAGGCCAGTTCATTCAAAAACTAGTGGTTCATGTTTTAAGAATTGAAATTTGATGATTTGACGGTGATAAAGCTATTTTGTGGGGCTCAAAGTACTGGAATCTTGTAGAATTCTAAGGACGACCGTATAACATTATCTAGAGCTATAAAGGTAACGCTATGATGTGTTTTTGTTTGTACAGAGCACGGATCATATCATAATAATTTTCACCACCGACAGATACTTAGAATAAAGGATTTATTTTAATATTCGAATTATAATATCTTGTTTATAATGTAATCATATACTATAAGTGCTCGAAAGAAACACATCGAAACTACGTTTCTTGTGAGTACCCTAGACAGAAGTGTTAACGAGGTAAACATATAGAATATGTCCATGTTTGCATATCTATAATACTTACTGTGTCGCATTGCCGATACAGATAATGAAGCTATGGTCACAATCTGTTGTGCAGTCAGCACTGGATTTAGTGCGGGTCCAACTCCAAAAGGTTGACTTCGTACAGCATTGGCCATCCATTCGCCTTCCTTCGTTGTTTAGAAACTCTCTGAAGTTCGTCTCTATGTAACCACGCCCACGTACTAACTGTGAAAGCTAAAGGTTGAGTAGATGCTAAAGGTTATTGAACAATGCCATGACAATTTGGCCCACAGTAACTTTGTGACCAAGTTTTTCAAGTAAATTCGGTTATTATCAGTTCATGTATACATGGTAATTTGAGAAATATAAGAAAAATATAAAATAAACTTTATAGCAATTTCTTCTATAACTCATAATTGAGCCGTCCAACATTATGGCCTCTGCGTAATGTATCGACCCAGATCAGCCTACGCAATCCACACAGACTGATCCGGGCCGACACATTCCGTCTAAGGGGGGTAGAGGTGTAAAGTAATGATTCCTGAAACAGAAAATCCACAGGAGGCAAAAAGTGTCTATCCGGGTAAGCCTGCGTGGCATGCTTAGACTGATCCCGGTCGATGTTTTACGCAAAGTCCACAATGTTGGTATTCTCGTGGAACGGCTCCTATTCTCTCAAACGTCTTATTGACGAACAGTGCAGATCCAGATCAGACTTTTTGGATGCGCTTACTAAACTGACTGCAGTAATCGCAAAAGCCTTCAGTTGGTTTTAATAGCAAATACATGATTGCAAAACCCCATTTTCTTTTGCAAATTTCGTTGTAAAAATGCGTCAAGTATGCTTTTACGAACATCAACGATCCTGAGCAGATGCACAGAATGATCTGGCTAGTGACAAAAGTTCATGTTACCCTTTAACTGTTTCTATCAAGAAACCTATTTGACATTTATATAGAACAGAACATGAACAGAACATTGATTTCTTTTGACTTATACATAGTACATCGTCATACAATCAAATACAAAGTACACAATATACAATACATCACATGAAAACATGAAATGAACGAAAAATAGAAAGAAAACACAGGGTGCTAATATCAATTAATTGAGGACAAACAAATCACTTGACGTTATTATAAAGAAAATATGAAAACAAATATTGGTCTAAGGTGACAATTTAATTAAGGTATTTTTTTTTTATCTTTCTGAACAAACTTAGCTTCGTTGCAGAATGTTACTTTGTTTTAACATTTGAGGAACTCGTGAAATTTGAACATTAACGGCTTTTTATTTTTAGGGATAACTTTTTTACGTAAACCGTTCAAAGATGGGCATGAACATGAACAAGTAAAAACAGTCTTCAAATTTAATTGGAATTACAACACAAACAATAACGTAAACTTCTGTCTATCCGTGGTGTGTGAAGTTAGCAGTCAGTTGGTTATTCAATCTACTGCCACAGAACGAATAAACAGCCAGCTGATAGTTGGGTGTCCGCCCTATTATCGAATCTATAGCCATGGGTGAAGACCCACACAGCTAGCAATTGGTTATTCAACAAAAAGTCAACGCGCGAATCTTCAGCTATATACGAATACCCACATCAATTGATTATTCAACAAAGAGTCAAAGCGCGAATCTACTTCTATATATGAATATCCAACCAGCTAGTAGTTGGTCAATGAGCATTAAGCAATAGAGCGAACTACCTGTCACGTGCCAATCCGCACACAGCTAGTAAGTAGTTATTCAACAAAGAGTCAAAGCGCGAATCTACTGCTATATACGAAAAACCACACAGCTATTAATTGGTTATTCAACAAAGAGTCAAAGCGCGAATCTACTGCTATATACGAATTTACAGCCAGCTAGTAGTTGGACATTGACCATTAAACAATAGAGCGAACTACCTGCCACGTGCCAATACCCACACAGCTAGTAATTGGTTATTCAAAAAAGAGTCAAAGCGCGAATCTAATGCTATATACGAATAACCACACAGCTATCAAATGGGTATTCAACAAAAAGTCAAAGCGTGAATCTACTGCTGTATACGAATAACCATACAGCTATCAATTAGGTGTTCAACAAAGAGTCAAAGCGCTAATCTACTGCTATATACGAATAACCACACAGCTATCAATTGGTTATTCAACAAACAGTCAAAGCGCGAATCTACTGCTATATGTGAATACCCAGCCAGCTACCAATTGGGTATTCAACAAAGAGTCAAAAGTGCGAATCTACTGCTATATGCGAGTACCCACACAACTAGCAATTGGTTATTCAACAAAGAGTCAAAGCGCGAATCTGCTGCTATATACAAATAACTACACAACTATCAATTGGTTATTCAACACAGAGTCAAAGCTTGAAACTGCTGCTATATACGAATACCCAGCCTACTATCAATTGGGTATTCAACAAAGAGTCAAAGCGCGAATCTACTCCTATATACGAATATCCAGCCAGCTAGTAGTTGGACATTCAAAATCGCACGAGCAATCATGATATGATTTTACCACAGCAATGCTTTTCATAAAACACAGTGAAGTATAGAGGAATTACAAAGCATACACTACATACGCATAAGCATACATACCGAGATAACTCGAACATATCGATAACTCGAACATATCGATAACTCGAACATATCGATAACTCGAACATATCGATAACTCGAACATGTAGATAACTCGAACATATCAATATCTCGAACATATCGATAACTTGACCATAACGATAACTCGAACATATCGATAACTCGAATACATCAATACCTCGCACATATCAGTAACTCGACCATAACGATAACTCGAACGCATTGATAACTCGAATACATCGATACCTCGCACATATCGATATCTCGAAAATACCGATAACTCGAACACAGCGATATTTTGAATACATTGTTCAAACGAATACATTTAACTGGAACATATTGATAACTCAAACATATCGATATCTCGAACATACCGATAGCTCGAACAAATCGATATCTCGAATATTTTGATCTAACAAATACGGTCTAATTCGAACATATTGATAACTCGAACATATCTATATCTAGAACATATCGATATCTAGAACATACCGATATCTCTAACATACCGTAAGCTCGAACACATCGATATATCATAACATATTTATGGAAATGAATGCATCGTTAACTCGAATATATTGATTATCGGTATGTTCGAGATATCGGTATGTTCGAGTCATTGATATATTTGACTTATCAATATATTCGAGTTATTGGTATATTGAAGTTTGCGATATGTTCGATATGTCGATATGTTCGAGTTATCGGTGTGTTCGAGTTATCGTTATGTTCGAGTTATCGATGTGTTTAAATTATCGATATGTTCGAGTGATCTCGGTATGTATGCTTATGCGTATGTAGGTATGCTTTGTAATTCATCTATACTTCACTGTGTATTATGAAAAGCATTGCTGTGGTAAAATCATATCATGAACACAGGGAAGTAACAGCAGTTCTGATTGCTCGTGCAAGCGAGCAAAACTGCTGATACGTTGCTTTTAAAAAACAGATCCGCTCCAGAAATGTTAGCAGTAATGCTATAAACGCTTTGACTCTTTCTTGAATAACCAATTACTAGCTGTGTGGGTATTGGCACGTGGCAGGTAGTTGGCTCTACTGCTTAATGTTCAATGTCCAACTACTAGCTGGCTGGATATTCGGATATAGCAGTAGATTCGCGCTTTGACTATTTGTTGTATACCCAATTGATAGCTGTGTGGGTATACGTATATAGCAGTATATTCGCGCTTTGATTCTTTGTTGAAGAACCAATTGCCAGATTTTTGGGTATTCGCCCATGGCTATAGATTCGATAATAGGGCGGACATCCAACTTCTAGCAGGCTGTTTATTCGTACTCTGGCAGTAGATTGAATAACCAACTACCAATAACCAACTGACTGCTAACTGCACACACCTTATCTATCCTATTCATCCCATACCGTCCCGTTTAATTTTCAAACAATTTGATAAGGGTTTAACGCCGTTTTCAAAAATAATTCAGTCATATCACGGCGACCAGTTCACCTACTCAAGCGTTTCTTGGTTTTTCTACACCAGTACACCACATAACATACTGTTAAACAGCCCATTGGTGAAAGACGAATGACGTATGTCACAGTGGCTTTTGTCAAACGTCTGAAAAAATGTTGGCCGAGCTGGGATTCGAACTCACAACTACTGGATTGACGGCCCGCGTCGCTACCGACTGAGCTACCGAGGCTCGGCCCGTCCCGTTGAAATACGTATAGTTTAAATGTTTAATCTTAGTTTTAAGATATGTGGCCGTAAGATTAAGATAATATTAGAATTCAAACTGCAGTTTTAAATTGTTATACACTTCCAGAGAAGGACGTTGTAGTATACGACCATACCACCATTGTAAAAACCGCCCTGGTGGTGTATTGGAAGAGCGTCTGCCTCGGATTCGTGGGTTCGATCCCTGGCCGGGCCATACCAAACACTTTAAAACTGGTAGTTTTGGCTATCGTCCTTGGCGCTCAGGGCTGTGGGGTTAGCATTACCCCTGACTGGCTGATGTCAGGATAAATGGACCATTAAAACTCGTAACTTACCCAGGAAAAGCCGTGATATAACTGAACAAATGTTGAAAGCGGCGTAAAACACCACACAAGCACATTGGCATTTTATTGCACGCACATGCAGCTTATAAAAAAATCGTTTGAGATACGGAACTACTTAGCAACGACGTTTCTTCTTAGTTATTTTCCCACAATGTTGCAACACGCTGTGATTAGATAATAACTAGATAAACGAAACTTATCATGATATTTTGTTTTGTTTCGTGAAACATTTCAACCTTTGTTTTCATGGAAACTTTCACGTGAGTTGGGGTTCACATAGTTTTGGGGTTGTTGTTTTTAATGGTGCCTTCGGCATTCGATGGAAAATGGATGTTTGTACCTTATTGGTGTTTTTTTTAATAAACATGTTTCTTGAAAATGTCCAGTTACCGTGACCCTTAAAGATGCTCAAAGGGTTCACGATATGTTTCAGCTTGAAAACAAGGATGAATAACAAAAACATTTTCCTTTAATCAGTTATTAAGTGATGGCAGTTTAGAGCAGGGACCTAGAGTATACATGTACATGTACATTCTAGATTCTTGTCTAGTGCAATAACAAGAGCATGTACGCGTTACATTATGTATTTAGATTTCATAATGAATTCAAAATAGTCACAGTATTTTATAATTTAACACGAAATCCACTATTGTTTTCTCGAAAGAAAGTTTTCACAAAAATTATCTGTAAAGTGGTGGCAGTTCTATGCTAAACACAAACATTCAGGATTTTACTTGTTTCATGATTATGTGACATGCGTCTGGCGATTTGGGGTCTTAACATTTTCCCACATGCAATCATTTTGCAGCAGTCGACTCTTAAAACCTAGCCGAAACAATTTGGAAACTCCCTTTAAATGAAAGTACAATAATTGAATAGAATTGAAAACATGGTGACAAAAGGAGAAATTGCTAGCTTTGAGCAATTTCTTCTTTTGTCGCCATGTTTCCAAAAATCCGTCTGCTGCAGAGGCGTCAGAAAGCGTATATATGAGGGAATGTGGTTAATGCTCCCCCACAATATTATCTGTAAAGTGGTGGCAGTTCTATGCTAGCATACAAACATTCAGGATTTTACTTGTTTCATGATTATGTGACATGCGTCTGGCGATTTGGGGTCTTAACATTTTCCCACATGCAATCATTTTGCAGCAGTCGACTCTTAAAACCTAGCCGAAACAATTTGGAAACTCCCTTTAAATGAAAGTACAATAATTGAATAGAATTGAAAACATGGTGACAAAAGGAGAAATTGCTAGTTTTGAGCAATTTCTTCTTTTGTCGCCATGTTTCCAAAAATCCGTCTGCTGCAGAGGCGTCAGAAAGCGTATATATGAGGGAATGTGGTTAATGCTCCCCCACAATATCTAAAGTCTAAACTATCCGCATATATGTTAATATGCGTATCTTAATACATACACATTCTGACAAACAACTGGAAGTGTAGCCCCACTAGTTGTATGTCAATATATATTTAAATGCACGATGTAGGAGCGGAGTGTCATCAAGAGCCCAACTCGCTATACGTGGCTCGTATGTTTTCACAGCAGACCACCATATAACTAGCTAGCTAAAGAGTCAACGTTTTAATTCCCTTTTCCCACATACAAGGTATCTGCAGCTGAAGACTTGACAAATATCCGTGTAAATAATATTTTGAAAAATGTCAAAAACTGGGAGTTTGATTATTATATAGAGTTAGAAACATTGTGGAAAATTATGAAATTGCTCATCATGAGCAATTTCTCCTTTTGTCACAATGTTTTCTAAAATTATCAGCTGCAAATGCGTCACAAATGTGTATAAACGTGGGAAAAGGTCAGAGGTTAATTAAATTAATATTAAGAACAAAGACATACATACCGATATAATCGCTATAATTAAAATCCATTGATTCATATTTTCAGTTGTTCAATAATATTCACCCCCGTGTATATTCAGATTGTAAATCCCTTTATGCACACTGCGGTTTCGAACTTTATCACATTGATCAAGCATCGTTACCAAATATTCGGACAATGACATGACCTGTTTTAGGACTAAAACGTGTTACATTATATTACTCATACAACAGGGGCATTCTGACCCTGAATAAGAACTTTTCACCCTTGTCCTGATATGATTTTCACTTTCATTCAGAGTTGACTGTTTTGAAAACATATGCAGTATACATGTAATATATAGAAAAAGAAAGAAGGCAATACATTTTATATAGAGCTGTAACATAGTCGGCAAAGTAGATATTGCTAATTTCCGGTTATTTCTTCTTTTCCCACGTTGTTTTCGTGTATCGTCTGCTACAGAGGCGGCAATAAGTTGTATATATCAAGGGAACGATTTAAAAAACGCCAGGTCAGCTGAACATGATAATTGTATTGCATTTTTACACTTTTCTCTGCATTATAAATGCCCTTCATGGATTGTTTTACAAAATGAAACCAAGACATTCGCTCAGTTGTTTCCTTAACCTTTTTTTGGTCAAAAGTCGTCTGCTCCATAGGCGTCCAAATACGTCTCCATGCGGAAAGTTGTTAAACGAAGTCATCTGACTCAATCTCGGGCGCCGATTTAGTTGGTGCGGTTCAAGTATGGAACGGAAACGTTCTAAAACACTTGTTGGTTAATTTAAGAGTTTCAATTGAAGCTGGGTTCTATATAGTCTAAACTGTAACTAGTATATATGACCTAGTATTTAAATCGGTGATTAAGTACCGTATATTTTAGAAAAGGATGAGACCATCGATGTTTTTTCACAATGTTTCTTTCAAAGACGTATTGGCATGGAATGGTCAGAACGTAGGTATTGGTTAAGGAACAGCTCCAAATATAGAAAAAAAAAATAAAAACATTTATTTTGCCTTTATATTTCAACTTTTGGTTTTAACAGCATTACTCTCCCTCTGTCTGTCTGTCTCTGTCTGTCTATCTGTTAGCCTGCCCGTCTCTGTTTCTATCTATCTGTATCGCTCTGTCTCTGTCTCTGTCATTCTGTGTCTCTATGTGTCTTACTCTCTCTCTGGTCGATCTCTGTCTGTGTGTCCGATCTTCTCTTTCTCGTTTATAACTCTCATCTCTCTTTCCCCCCCTCTCTCTCCCTCTCTCTCTCGATCTCTCTCTCTCTCATCTCTCTCTCTCTCTGTCTCTCTCTCTCTCTCTCTCTCTCTCCATCTCCTCTCTCTTCTTCTCTTTCTCTCTCTTTCTCTTTCTCTCTCCTTCTCTCTTTTTCATCAGTATATCTCTCATTCAATCTCATTGTACTGATCCGTCAGAAAAACTTTATATTATGCCTGTCTCTCTCGCCATATATACGTGTGGTATATATATATATTGTGTTGTGTGCGATGTATACGTCTGTCTGTCTCTCTCTCTCTCCCTCTCGTTTACCCTCTCTCTCTCTCTCTCTCTATATATATATATATATCTCTTTCTCTCTGTTATCTCTCTCGCTCTATGTCTTCTCTCTCTCTTTCTATCTTTCTCTCCCTTCCAATGGCTCTCAGTTTCTTCTCATCTCTCTCTCTCTTTTCTCTCTAACTCTCGTCTCGCTCTCTCTATCTCTCACACACTCCCTATCTCTCTTTTATCGCGCTACCCCTCTCTCTCTCTCTCCTCTCTCTCCTCTCTCCCGACTCCCTCTGGTCTCTCTCTATCTCTCTCTTTATATCTCTCTCATTCTCTCCTTCTATCTCTCTCTCTATCTTTCTCTGAGCTCTCTCTCTGTCTCTGTCTCTCTGTATATCTCTCTCTTCATATCTCTCTCTCTATATATATATTTCTTTCCCTCTCTGTCTCTCTCTATCTCTTTCTCTGTCTGTCTGTCTGTCTGTCTGTCTGTATGTCGCTCTCTTCTCTTTCTCTCTCTCTTCTCTCTCTCATCTCTCTCTCTACTCTCCTCTCTCTCTCTCCCTCTCTCTCCTCTCTCTCTCTCTCTATCTCTCTCTCTCCTCCTCCTCTCTCTCTCTCCTCTCTCTCTTTCTCTCTATCTCTCTCTCTCTCTCTCTCTCTCTTTCTCTCTCTCTCTCTCTCTCTCTCTCTCTCTCTCTCTCTCTCTCTCTCTCTCTCTTCTCTCCTCTCTCTCTCTCTTCTCTTCTCTCTCTCTCTCTCTCTCTCTCTCTCTTCTCTCTCTCTCTCTCTCTCTCTCTCTCTCCTCTCTCTCTCTCTCTCTCTCTCTCTCTCTCTCTCTCTCTCTCTCTCTCTCTCATCTCTCTCTCTCTCTCTCTCTCTCTCTCTCTCTCTCTCTCTTCCACTGTTCGCCATTTTGACATAGAACGCTTCAAGACACTTCAAGTTCCTGTATCCATGTTGATCCGCAACACTGATGTCCTTCCCAACAACCGTACTAATTACGTCAACCTTCCCACGTGTAGATGTAGTTTTGACGGCTCTGCAGCAGACGACTTTTTTTCATGAGCAATTTTTCCTTTTGTCACAATGTTTTAAACTCTTTCAATAACTAAACGTTCCCTTATAGAGATATTTCATTATTTTACCTAGGTGTTTTCAAAATGCAGGTTTATTGTATAACAGTAAGGATTATGATTGATTTTCACAGATCACCGCTTCTGTATTGAATAACGCGTCCGGTGAAATAGGGTCTAGGTGGATCGCCATAATATCAGCACACGAGTGTGCATATAACTTCTTCACACACCTGCTAATTTATTTACAAAAGTTAATACACTGTACAGAGTAGTGAATCCACATGAGGCGAACAGTGTCTGTCCGGGTTACCCTGAGCGGCATGCTTAAGCTGATCCGGGTCGATACTTTAGGCAGAGTCCACAATGTTGGTTTTCTCGTGGAAAGGCTCATACTTGTTTTACGTGTATGCGAACAGTGAATACTCTTTACGAATGCCCAGTCTTATCTATCCAAAACAATACCCCACCCCTTTCCAATTTATACCTCAAGCGGAACACTTGTCTATAGTATGTGTTTTTAAAGAAATTTACAATTATGAAGACGAATGCGCCGCCACAACAATAACCCCCCCCCCCCCCCCCCCCCCTTTTCAATATAAAATAATTGGAATTGAAGCAGGAAGTATAATTTCTAGGTATTGTGAGAAATCCTATATCTATCGATCTAACGTACGATCGATCGATGTTTTTGTCTATCATTGTCTCTCTGGTGGTCTACATCTAACTATAATTTTGTTAATTTATTTTCTTATTTTTTAAATAAGTGCGTTTTAAATATCAGCCATGTTCGACGAGTTATAATAAGGACGTTAGGCGATTGAAGAATGAATCCTTAATTTTGAAAGGTATTTTTTTATTTAAACATTTGTGTTCTTTATATTACCTAATTTAAAAAAATGTGATTTATTGACCAGACATGTAAATGTCTTTATCCCTTTCCCACATACAGACCCTTTCCGACGCAGACGACTTTGGAAACATTGTAAGAAAAGGAGAAATTGCTCTTTATAGGCAATTTTTCCTTTTGACACAATGTTTTTTTAACTTTATTCACTAATTGTTATTTCAGCAATATGGAGAGTCCAAATTGTTGACTAATTGATTTCAAAGTCGTCTGCTGCGGGTTTGTTGTATGTGGGAAAGGTTTATAGCGTGTTTTTCATTGGGTTATTTAGGGTATAAAGTTGTTTACGTCCCTAATGTGGTAGGGTAACATTTCGGTGTCATCTTAGTTTAACCCTTTCGCAATTACAACACATCTGCAGCAGACGACTTTGAAAACATACCTAAACAATTGGAAACTCCCGTTAAATGAAAGTACAATAATTAAATAGAGTTGAAAACATGGTGACAAAAAGAGAAATTGCTCGTTTTAAGCAAATTTCTTCTTTTGTCGCCATGTTATTAAAACTCGTCTTCTGCAGGTGCGTCTCTACAACACATCTGCAGCAGAAAACCTATATACAAAAATGTGAAAAATCTCCATAAATGGGATTTGATTATTAAGTAGAGTTAAAAACATTGTGGCAAAAGAAGAATTTGCTCGTTTTCAGCAAATTTCTTAATTTGCCACAATGTTTTCAAAAGTCGTCTTGATGCAGATGCGTCATGCAACACATCTGCAGCAGATGACTTTGAAAACCTATTATACAAACATGTGAATAACTTCAATAAATGAGCGTTTAATAATTAAGTAAAGTTAAAAACATTGTGGCAAAAGGAGAAATTGCTCTGTTAAATAAAAGTAAAAATAATTAAAAAGTCGTCCGCTGCAGATTCCACAGAAAGCGTCTATATTGGGGGAAATGGTTAATAACTTACAACACTTGTTTTTACAGACTTCAATAATTGAGGTTCGGGTGGGAAACACATTTCTATTGTTATTCTATAAATGTACTTATAAAAAACGTTTTGTTTTATATCATTATGGCGTGCATTCAGTCTGTAGCGACGCGGGCTGTCAATCCAGGGGTGTGTGAGTTAAACCCCCAGCTCGGCCAACATTCTTTGCGATGACTGACACATGTTAATGTGAATAGCGTCATTCGTCTTCCACCAAGGGGCTAATAGTGTACGTGGGAGGTAGCCAGGGGTCTAGTACTGTTGTGTCTAGTACTGTTGTGTCTAGCACTGTTGTGTCTAGTACTGCTGTGTCTAGTACTGTTGTGTCTAGTACTGTTGTTTGACTACTATTATACCACAGAGGGATGGTTCACCTAATGTGTATTCCCTTGCTTTCTCCTACTGGTAGGAGAAAGCAAGGGAATACACATTAGGTGAACCATCCCTCTGTGGTATAATAGTAGTCAAACACAGGTGCTGGTTTCATAAGATATTTAATACACAGTGTGATAGTGCAGAGAGACGACGGCAAAGCCGGTCTGAGCCGAACTGCCTAAATGAGTAAGATTGCCTCCATTATATAGGGCTTTTTAACTCTTATGTAACAGTGGACACGTGTACCCATGACAGGTGTACATGTACCGTTTGACAGCTATAGTACAATAAGATATAACCTGTCATTCTGAATACTGTACACATACATGGGAATTAGCCATGTCATAAGAAATAAGGTAGATATTGAACCCTTACTTAAATTGGCATCGGCCACAATAAGGATAAGGAATGGTTAAATATCACACTGCGAGATATAACTGAAATATTATTGCATTAAATTGTCATAAAAACGCATTAAATTCCGATCAATTAATCTATGTATTTTGCAGACTTCAATCATTTAACCCTTTCCTGCCTACAACAAATCTGCATCAGTCGAAAATATCAAAACACACAAATGGAAAATCTCTTTAAATAAAAGTATTATTATTGAAAAGATTTGAAAACATTGTGTCAAAAAAGAAATTGCTCATCATTAGCAATTTCCTATTTTGCCACAATGTTTACAAATGTCGTCTGCAGAGGAATCGTCAAAATGCGTCTGTAGGTGGGAAAGGATGAAACACGACATCTTTTTAAATACACTATATCAATTTTAATTTTAATATTTCAGACGGACAGTACGACACAAGGATGGGTAGCGGACAGAGCAAGATCCCAGGTTAGCAACGTTTAATCGTATAATGGGCCTTAACGCTTGTCCCTTATTTTAACCTTTCACCAAATAAGCTACTTTTATGTGTTTTACGCAGTTTTCAACAACTTTTCAGCTAATTCATGAAGTTTCCTGGGTAAATTACCATTTATCCTGACACCAGCAAGTTAGTCATAATGCTTACCCCTCAACCTGAGCACCAAGGCAGACATTCCATTTTTACCATTTAAGTCTTTGGCATGATCCGACCAGGGATCAAACCAGCGACCACCAGCAGCCTAGGTGGATACTCTACCACTACACCACCGATACTTCTTTTAGTGCATTCAGCTTAAAACATCTGGGTAATAGTTTTCTTACAACAATACAATAGAAGAAAAGTGCTGTGTAGGTACAAAATGCATAAATATCAGCCCTGCGATATATTATACATAATGATCGGAGGGCAACAAAATGCGCACTAATGAAAACACTATAAAGTGGCGTAAGAAAATGTAAACCCTTTGCCACATACAGACGCTTTTTCTGTAGCAGACGACTTTTGAAAAGAGAAAATGCTTAAAATAAGCAATTTATTCTCTTGTTTTCAACTTCATTCAATCATTAAACTTTTATCTATAGATAATTTCAATATTTTTGCCAAGACGTGGCAATGGTTAAACAAATGAAAGAAAGAAAAAGGTCGGCCTAAAAAAAAGAGTCGTACTTTGCTGTTTGAATATCAAGTGTTATCCTGATAGTATGGAAGCCCAGGAGGGCCCTTTTGACTTTTGTCTGCGGGCTTGTTACTTTTGATTTATGACTTGTGATTTACAGAATGCATTCAATGTATAAAAACGATAGTGAAAAATGGGTGAAACTGTTTTCCAACCGCACGCAAATTCCAACCGTACCCTTAACGACCCGGTGCTGGGGATAAATGACATTTTTATTGTGTAACTAGTGTAACTTTAGAATCTACTTTACTGTAGTTTAAACATTTATTTTAAGTTTTCTGATATAAAACGAAAAAGAGGATGAAAGGATAAATATAAAAACAATGATTGATCAATTAATGTTAATCAATATGTATACTCATTGGACCTTGCGTTTAGTCACAGTGATACCAGCTAGCCTGTACTAAAAGGACCTTGTAGTTAGCCGAATTAATACATGCTAGTCTGTACTAGTAAGACATTGAAGTTTGTCAAAGTAATACCTGCTAGTCTTTACTAGTAGGACCTTCCGGTTAGTCACAGTAATACCTGCTTGTTTGTACAGGTGGGACCTTGTATTTCGCCACAATAATACCTGTTAGTCTTTACTAGTAGGGCCTTGCAGTTAGTAACAGTAATACCAGCTAGCCTGTACTAGAAGGATCTTGCATTTAGTCACAGTTATACCTGCTAGTCTTTACTAGTAGGGCAATGTTGTTAGTCACAGAATACCAGCTAGTATGTACTAGTAGGACATTGTAGTTAGCCACAGTAATACCTGCTAGTCTTTACTAGTAGGACATGTAGTTAGCAACAGTACTACTTGCTAGTCTATACTAGTAGGACTTTGTAGTTAACCACAGTAATAACTGCTAGTCTGTGCTTGTAGTACTTTGAAGTAAGCCACAGTTATACCAGCTAGTGTGTACTAGAAGGTTCTTGCAGTTAGCCACAGTAATACATGCTAGTATGTACCAGTATGACCTAGTAGTTGTTCACAGTAATACCTGCTAGTCTTTACTAGTAGGACCTTGTAGTTGGCCACGGTAATATACCTGCTAGTCTGTACTAGTAGGAACTTGTAGTAAGTCAGAGTAATACCTGCTAGTCTATACAAGTAGGACCTTGTAGTTAGCCACAGTAATACCAGCTATTCTGTACTAGTAGAACCTTGTAGGTTGCCACAGTAATACCAGCTAATCTTTACTTGTATAACCTTGTCACAATAATACCTGCTAGTCTTTACTAGTAGGACATTGTAGTAAGCCAAAGTAATATAAGCATGTACTAGTAAACGTGAGGTTAGCCACAGTAATACCAGCCAGTTTGTAATAGAAGGACCTGGCGATTAGACGCTGTAATTACTTTTAGTCTCTACTAGAAGGACATTGCAGTTAGTCACAGTAACACCTGCTAGTATGTACTAGTAGGACATTGGGGTTAGTCACAGTAATACCTGCTAGTCTTTATAGTAGGACATTGCAGTTATATACAGTAATACCTCCTAGTCTTTACTAGTATGACCTTTAAATTAGCCACAGTAATACCTGCTAGTGTTTACCAGTAGGACCTTGCAGTTAGCCACAGTTTTATCTGCTAGTCTTTACTTGTAGGGCCTTATGGTTAGTCACAGTAATACATGCTAGTTTATACTAGTATGGCCTTGAGGTTAGTCACAGTTATACCTGCTTGTCTGCACCAGAAGAACCTTGCAGTTAACCTGTAATATCTGCTAGTCTTAACTAGTAGAAACTTGCGGTAAGTCACAGTATTACCTGCTAGTCTGTACAAGCAGGACCTTGCAGTAATCCACAGTAATACCTCCTAGTCTTTACTAGTATGACCTTTAAATTAGCCACAGTAATACCTGCTAGTGTTTACCAGTAGGACCTTGCAGTTAGCCACAGTTTTATCTGCTAGTCTTTACTTGTAGGGCCTTATGGTTAGTCAGAGTTGTACCAGCTAGTCTGTCCTAGCAGGACCTTGCAGTAGCCAAAGTAATACCTGATAGTCTTAACTAGTAGGACCCTGTGGTAAGTCAGTTATACCAGCTAGTCTGTACTAGAAGGACCTTGCAGTTAGCCACAGTACTATCTGCTAGTCTTTACTTGTAGGGCTTTGTGGTTGGTCACAGTTATACAAGCTAGTCTGTACTAGTAGGGCATTGCAGTTAGCCACAGTTATACCTGCTAGTCTTTACTTGTAGGGCCGTGTAGTTGTTAGTCACAGTTATACCAGCTAGTCTGCACTAGTAGGACCTTGCAGTTAGCCCAGTAATACCTGCTAGTCTTTGTTTGTAGGGCCTTGTGATTAGTCACCGTTATACCAGCTGGTCTGTACTAATAGGACATTGAACTTAGCCATTGTAATACCTACTAGTCTGTACAAGTAGGACCTTGAAATTAGCCACAGTTATACATGCTAGTCTCTACATGTAGGCCTTGTAGTCAGTCACAGTTATACCTGCTAGTCTTTGCTATTAGGACCATGCGGTTAGTCACAGTAATACCTGTTAGTCTGTACTAGTAGGACCTTGTGGTTCCTTCTAGTATGTCATATTAGTATGTACTAGTAGAATAAGATTTCTCGACTGTAGAAAACATGGAAGAAATTAAGGCATGCTATTTTTAAACTTCTAAATCATAGACTTCGTTACAACAATTAAGCATGGTATTATAAGGACTAAAAAAATAACATATAAATGTGCCATTTTTGGAAAATATGATTAAATTGTGCCAATAAAAAATTTAACAATATGATTCTGAAAATATCGTGTAAATAAGTTCATAGTTTGGAACAGTTAATAAATTAACAATTTCAATTAAATATAATTGTTCTAGTGACAAATGTTTTATGGGATAAATATTTTCACATTAAATTTCACAATCTTGTAAAGAGTTGATACAACAGGTTCCACCATACTTTTTTGTAATTACACCGGTGAGTGATTGCCTCCCTTGAATTTCAATTTCAAAATGCGGCTGCGGATGGCCTCGATATTTGGAACTTTGCACAGAAGTGAACGATTATTTTGTGCAAGCTTATTAACAAGGAAATAAAGGAACGAGTGACACTGGATATAATTTATAGTTAAGTTTGCTTTATTACTATTTTATCAAAAAAACACAAAAAACGTAAGTACACCGATAATAGGGAGTCCCATCCTATACACTAACTGAAAGCAGTCAGTGAGACTTTGCGTTTTCCCTGTTTGAAGATGCAAGAAGACCCTCATTGGTCAGATGTTGTCCATTTATTGTTTATAGCTAACATGAGCACGAAGTACTCAAGGTGTGTTATTGTGGTCACCCTTTTGTCCGGCGTCGATCGTGAGACATCGTCAACTTTTTCTCCACTGTAACCACTGGGATAATTGAGATGAAACTCCACATGAAGTATCCTCTCAATATTCTCACTCAGATTCCTTCAAATCTTTTGGATTCATTGAGAACTTTGACTACTGTGACATGACCAAAGGGGCCAAAAGGCAAACACTTAAAAAATCTTCTTCTCCCAATCTGCTTGATGGATTTTCATGTAATTACATATTTACCTTTCTTGATACAAACGATTTTAAAACGTGAATACTGTGTCACGTTTTGTAGTCAAAATCAGAAAGCGTTTAAGAAAGTTTCTTGTGTGATCTGGATTTATAACCCATTGTTTACTAGAAAGTCTCGTTGTCATACAAAACTTCGCTGAGATTTATCGATTGAAATATACGTAGTAAAAATAGATTGAACATTTCCAGCTCTGAATTCACCAAAGTAGACCATGACAAAAGACGTGCCACTCCACTTATCATGTTATACGATTTTTTCAAAAACGTAAATATTTCTATTTGTTCTGACAGAACGGTTAATATTAGGCAAAACACGAAAAATCTCTAAAATTAAAGGACTATTTCTGATGAAGTTGAATAAATTGTGGCAAAAGTAGAAATTGCTCGTTTTAAACAATTTCTACTTGTGTCAAAACGTTTACAAAAGTCGTCTGCTGCAGATGCACAAGAAATAGTATGTGAAGAGTTAACTAATACAGGTAGTTACCAACTTTGTAAAAATCAAATTGCTGAAGAGTACTGAAAGTCGGGTTCAGATGAAAACCCCAAAGATTAAGTAAATTAAAAAGATGTTGAAAGTATCGCAACGATACAAAGAAACATTACTATTGGTGTTTGAAGGGATACCATACGTGTTTAGGGTCACTATTCTATTAGTTTTGTTTCGTTTATCATAACAAATATGTATTGAATTTGTTTGGGGTTTTAAGCATAACAATCTTTAAATCAGAAAACAGAAAATGCGCGAAAGTATCACCTCCTATCGACCTTCAACTGGATACTTTACACAATAATGTTCCTGTGTTTAATTGTTTCGTTACATATCATGTAGTTTTACCCTTTCATAGAAGAAATTTGATTTCGCTTTACTCCACTGAATGAAATATAAATTCCTCTGAATTTGAGTGCATGCAAGAATGTAAGATATATTCTTTTGTAAAAAAACAGCATATTGGGTATTTCTCGGCGGGATATTTATTTAACAAAGAGGGAAAGCGATGACAAGGCTTGAAATCGGATCCTTCTTTCAATACATACCAGCATACATACATGTATGTGACTCGGGTGTCTCCGACAATCTCACGGAAGTAACCGAATTTCGTTTAACATGCACTATTATCTACTGAATCAAAACCATAAATATTTGTGTTACCTGAGACATATTTCAACAGTAAAAGCGTGCTTCATTTATTCACCCAAGACAGTTGTCTATTTTGAGAATTCAATAAGAATTTTTAAACTATTTTACAGTGCCCCTACTAAAAATAGCTGAACTATTTCTATTGAATTTGAAACGTTGAAATACATTCTTCTGAGACGTTCTCCATTATATTTAAGTAACCTGATATTGGTGGAGTTTTATATGCTCTATGTTTAACAGGTAGTTTACCATTATGAATATTGACTTTGTCATAAAGATATCGCTATTTTGTACTGCGATGAAAAACAAATTTATTAAAACTCACTTCTTTCGCCAGTTAATGACAAGAACATTACCACTCGGAAATGACAATATATCAGATGATAAAATTTCATAACAATTTTATTGAATATCAGATATGTATCAAGTAAACAAAACGTTTGTAGTAAGTTTCGATGGACTTTCATTGGTCAGTGTTCAAGCAACACTGGTAGTATACGGGAGGAGGTGGAGTGTACAGTGTGGAGTGGGGTCTTTCTGTTTGTTTTTGGTGGACTGTGCTGAACTCGACATAAGTGACTGCAGTAGATAGTTTAAAACAATTGAACTATTTCATTATGGAGATATACACTCCGTCATTAACATCAAAACTTTCAATGATTTACTTTTCAACAATTGGGAAAGGCTTTTATGATTTGTTACCTAACACATTTGCTCATCCGCTGTATGTATTAATTGCAGGCTAACCCGGACAAAGGTTTTTCACCCCCTGTGGTTTTTCTGTTTCAGAACTCATTACTTTATACCTGTAACCTCCTGAGACGGAATGTGTCAGTCCGGATTATCCTGCGCGGATTGCGCAGGCTGATCACGGTTGATACATTACGCAGAGTCCATAATGTTTGTTTTCTCGTGGAGCGGCCCATTTTGTGTCATCTTGTTTTGTAACTAGGGATGGAAACGAATACCAAAATTAGTATTCGAATATTCGAATATTCGACCCATGCATACTTCGCCAACAAAAAGTTTATAAATGCGTTGTTTGCTGTAAAGTTATCTTACTGTTGTCTTATTTTGTTCAAATCCCAGTACTCGCATTTATAATTCCGTTTTACCCATGAATTCGAAAGAAATGAATGTTAGTGAACAATACGTCAGCAAAGTGCTCAGATTCTTAATGAATTGTTTATTTGCTTTATGTATTTCTTTTACGAAACACGTAGTTCTGATTACCTTGTATACCGTTGAAAATGACATGAATTGTTCCCAATTCTCAAGTCTTTTCAAAACATAACAAATCGGACGGGGACGGGGATCGGTCGTGAAGGATGGATGTCGTTATAAGAGTAGAAATGTGGCACTGCCCATTAGGAGCAATATAACATTTCTCTTGCTGTGTTATAAATGAAAAAAATGGCACGAAATATTGCCAGTGCCGGATTGCTAATCTACATAAATGTGAAATCAGATAATTTCACGGCCACAACGACGGATATGTCTGATAGATATAAAATATAAAAACGTAACTACATGTTATACAAGTTGAAGTTACGGTGGTTCGGAACGAAACCATCGGTATTGTATCGATCACTTTAAAGCCCAAAGCAAGGATTATCAGTTTGACATGTTATCTACAGTATTGACACCTCATACAACATGCTTAAAACGGATCATCGGTAGCCCTTTACTTGCAGTTTTTAACAATAAAAGTGTTGGTAAATATTTCAATTACCGTCAATTGGATATATATAAATAAATAAATATATATATATATACAAGAGAAAGTCGATGCAACGCATCAATGTCGCCGGATATCCATAGTGCAGTTATGCATAACACTAACATTATAGTAGTTGAATAAACGTTATCAACTGAGGGGCATATTGGAACATCAGGGGTGGGGTCAAGTGAAAATGTATCATAACTTGCATTGTTTTGTCAACGAAGTGAATGATAATTGAAGCCTTTCATTGTTTAATCAATCTCCATTCCAAAGTAGGTTGACCATACACACAACCAACTAATTATTGATCATAAACAGTAATGGAAATGAGTAATCTTGCCAATCATTATTCTTAGTATGTATACAGTGCTTTCATTAAGGAATAATTATAAGATTTGTGAATTCCACATACACTTTTCAAGATGTTTGTCAGAATATTTGAATTTTGTTATTTTTCAATAAAACAACAAAACAGACGATTTAGGATTTGCATGCAATAGCACGTCATTTTACCTTTCCTCTATTAAAGTCAACAGTGGACACCTTTGCAGCAATCTACTTTTAAAACAATGAGATAAGGGTTAATCGCTGAATACATGAGTTTTCTCTTTTTCTCAAAATGATATTAGCTTGGCATCCTAATTATATCATACTTTAACAAATGTTGAAATGTAGTCCAATATTTATAAATTAGACCACCTTCGAAATATAATAACAACTAAACAGTTAAATCTCATTGAAATTGTTGTATAATTTAAACTTAATTTCGATCATAAACTGAGCCCTACAACACGTTAATTTATTTTAATTCTTTCCTTCCTTTTTTATAATTAAAATAACAAACTACTCATGTTTAACATTATATTATGATGAGCGCCCTTGTGTCAATGATGCATAACAATATGCAGATCGGAAGCAATATGCCTTTAGGGAATTAAATGACACGTTTAAAATTGTCAAGGATGAAATAATTTTGTACGAAAGACCCGATTCTTTCTTATTCGCAGAGGTGTCGTTCTTGAAACTCTCTTTATAGGGAGAGAGTGTTCGTTCAAAGTATTTTTTCTATTAAAACCAGTTTTATCTCGGTTTGTTCTTTTCTTCATTTGTTTCGAACCAAATAAACATTTTAAATCACCTATGATTTACTATTTGTAAGTGAGTGTAAAGAGCGGCTCTCTGCAAAGGAGATTTATTTACGCAGTTGGTATTTGCGAGTCACGCGATCAACAGTTTTAGCTTAGAAACATTTCATATTTTAGATATACATGGATACACATTATAAAATGCCTTCTTCACAAATCAAGACATCTCTTTGAAAATGAAAATAACATTCAGTAAGTTAAAATTGCCACTAAAAGGAGAACATTCGACGTAATTTTCATCACATATCAAACAGTCTGCAAGCAGGTGCGCGTATGTAAACAAATTAGACTGTGCGACGTAAAGGTTTGTAGTTATCGCCTTTTGATAACATGTAGTAAATATAGTATATAGTGTAAAATAAAGTATACCAGTCTAGCTAATAGGGACTGTTTTGTCTTCGTAAATAAAACAAAAAAACATAAATGCGAGTCAAAATAAAGAAACTGAAAATACCTAAAACATCGGAATATTTATTTCATTTTAGATGTGTCATTACTTAGTGTTTTTAAACAAACACAATTGTAATATGTTCAAGACATCTAAATGTGTTTCTTTTTAATAATAATCCCCCCTTCCATGTGATTTCCGAAAACCTATTAAAAATAGAAGTCGCGGGCTTCTGCCCGGCGACTAATTAGGATACTCCTGATTTCCATCGAATACTCGAATCATAATATATTATTCAAATATTTGACCATACGATCGAATATTCAAATATTCGTTGCCATCCCTATTTTAAACGTAGTACGGACAAAAAACCACGGGCCATAAATTCGATAGGACAAAATCCCATAGGATGTTTACTCACTGGACAAAACCCCCATCCCCCTTAGTGAACAGAATATCCCCGTGGTGTTTAATATTAATATATTGATGCATTAAATCAATTGTATTTGAAGTGTTTTGCTTGTTAAATTCTGTATTGAGATGATACAATTACACCATACTAATCCTAAACCAAATTAGAGAAAATGATATAAATTTAATATATTTTTAATCAGTTGTTCACAGGTATTGATTAACACATAACACACACTTATAACCTACACTGTGTTTCCAGAATTGTATGCATTAGATGGAAGCTCCGTGAATAGACAAATAATGAAAATGAATAAAGTTGAACAATGATATATTATTCAAATATTCGACCATATGATCGAATATTCGAATATTCGTTGCCAGCCCTATTTTAAACGGGGTACGGAAAAAAACGGGACATAAACCCCATAGGACAAAACCCCATAGGATATTTACTCACTGGACAAAAACCATATCCCCCTTAGAGGAAAGTGGACAATCCCCCCTTGGTGTTTGATATTATTATATTGATGCATTATATCAATTATATTTGAAGTTTTGCTGGAAAAATAATTATTGGTTGGTTTTAATTCTATATTCAACAGTATTTCACTTATAACACGGTTGCCATTTCATATGAGTAACTCGCAACGTTGCCTCTTACCATTTCCCACACACGACATATTTGTTGCAGCGGACTTTGAAAACATGTAGACTAAAATATGGAAGATCTCTATAAATCAATTTATATATATTTCAATGCAAATGAAATCATTGCAGCGATGGATAAATTCAACATTATGAACTATTTTGTTTTCAAAAAAATGTTTCCCTGTTATACCTGAAATTTGTTGAAAACATTATAGGAAAAGGAAATGATACTCCAACAAACAATAAATGCGAGAAGTGCTCAGATTCCTCTTCCTTTATTGATAAAGTTGACATATCACACCAAGGCTACTATACTGTGCCATGTTTTGATAATGGAAACAAGGCATATTTAACTTAATTCATTTGTTTGGATTTACTGATAGAGAAAAAAAGAGATGTTTCTAAATATCAAAATTAAGATCGAAAGAATCAATTCATCAAACATGACAACTTTATAAAAGATTGTTTTATAATAAGAATGGGGTTTTGTCAATTGGGTGTTTTGTTCTATGGGGTTTATGTCCCATGGGTGTATTGTCCGATGGTTTTTTGTCCTATGGGGTTAATGTCCCATGGGTGTTTTGTCCTACAATCATACCAAGTACTCTTGTAACACAAACATTTATTTTTGTAGAACAATTCGTGTTTACCTCTCCACACATATACGCAGAAAGTCAAGATCACATACGAGTTATTGTTGAACATGAACCACCAGAAGCACGAGGGATAAGTTGTTTTTCAAAACAAGCGTTTACTGTGTCAAAAAGTAAACCATTTACCATACATATCTCTGGAGCCGGAGTTCTTAGAATAGGTGTAACAGAAACCGACCCGGCGACGCAAAATGAGTTCTTTAAGGTTATTATGACGTAATTTTATCACATTCACCATCTGAACTCATTATCCTTTAAAATGGACTTGTTTAGCTTTGCATTTGGAAGAGTTCATAACAATCAAGGTGAACATGTTGACTTGAGCAACAAACCGTTTAGAGTAGAACTGTTTTATTGAGTCGAGGACAACCTATGGAGAGGGAAAACCGCCTGTTTCGGGTGAATCCCCCTCCAGTGTTGTTCGTCTAAGAGTTCGTCTACTGTAAATGCTTCAACCCGTGCACTTGTTCTGTATTAATGTTATTGAATATATATTAACTAACAGTTTTCTATAATCAAATCAATTTGATTGCAATTTAATCAAATTTGAATTATAATAACCATATGCCACTCATGAATATATAATGAATTGTATATATGTTGTATTATGGACCGATGGCCTCTGTACTTGAATAAATACTTGATCCTTGATACACAGGCCTCATATAATGAAGGCAATCAATACGATGGTATTTTGTGGTTCAAGAATATATCACTAGATACAATCGAATGCAGCATTCTGAATAATACAGTTTGTTTATAATTTGCACTGTTATGTGTTTGTTTTATTTGGGTTTTACGCCGCTTTCAACATTTTTTCAGTTATATCACGGCGACAGTTCACTTATTCGTGATTCCTCGGTAAACAAACCAGTACTAGGCTAGGTAATATGCCTTGCCAAAGGGCACTGAGCCATGAATGCCGCGCCTGGGGATATAAACTGGGAAGACGCCCGCTTACATATCCACAACGCGTCCTACTGTTTTGTGTAATGTTTTATCCATTTATTATATATGTGGAAATTACTGTTAAATACCAAATGGTTAACTTAATTTTTCTTTACAGTTTTATTTTATCATTTTTTGAAATTTATTTTTATTCATGAAGTGGTTTATACCAGAAGAAAACTGTTTTAACAAAGGTTTGCCTCAATTAAGGGTTGTTCCAACTTGATGCACGTTATTATCCATTTAGAATCCCCTGTTCGAACAAGAAGACGGGTTTGAGTGCGGGCAGTCTGAACGATGTTTGTTCTTCGATGATATCATGAAAACGTTCTGTTATGGACCTGCTAATGATTACATGGAGTATTCCCCGCACAGAGAGTTCAAAGAAACAACAAAACCTTTATATCTGTATGTGATGTTTATCTACGGTAAACCCACCGTTTCGGTGGGCTATTGTAAGTGTTTCCATTCCAGTGTCATTACAAAAATGTTTCAATAATATTAAGTTGTTGCTGTAATGTAATTACCGTTTCAGCACAGTTTGCGATGTCGTCTGCAAACTTGAGACACATAATGTCCGGTATGTCTTCCGTAATGAAGATTCCGGAACCAAATGACTGTCGAAGTAAGAGAGACAACTCGTTAATAATTAAAATAAAGATTCTTGTACTCGTTACGACCTCTTGTCTGGTGCCTGTATTACAAGGGAGACAATCCATACTAATACAGCAGCAGTTCTTGTTTTTAAAGATGTCAATTTCCCCTCAATTTACCCTTTAATGCCATATTCTCAAGTATGTGATACAATTTAGCATGATTAATTTTGTCAAATGCTTTTTTAAATCAACATTAAGACAGTAGAATCTAATACTTTTCCGTGTGAGATATTTTTGTGTTATTGATAGTAAGCAGAATATGTTATCAACAGTTGAATACCATCGATGAAAACCAGCTTGACACTCATATTTCTTTTATTTTTTTCCTCTGCCCAATTATAAAGCTGATAATTAATTACAGTAGAAATATTTTATATAGGGTATTAGCTAATGAAATACCGCGATAGTTCACCGGGTCATTTCAAGAGCCACTTTTGTGAATCGTGATTCTAATGCTTTTACCCAAACAGTTTGGGATTACACCTGTTATGAGTATTCTATTAAATAGGGTCATTATAAAAGGTAAACAGAGCGGAATTGATTACTTATATAATTATGACGGTATTCAATAGGGAAATATATACCAAAAACATAATTATATCATTTGCCTGAAACAATTCCGAAAAATTGAAATACAAAACAACACAGTCGGTCATATGGTCACATATACGCTCAATCATGTTTGCATATAACATACTAGAGTTTACATACACACTGATTCCTCCACTCTTGGGAAAACATTTACTTATGTCATAGTTTCTGACATAATCATGAGTTTAGCCCTCTAAGAATTCATCAAACTCACCTACACATTTGGATCATGTTTTACCTTTATCATTTAACGGCACATTCGTTGACCATTCGACACTATTTAGCATTCCGCTCAGAGTACATATTAGCTGTCGCAACTGAGAATCTTAAATACCCGTATTAGAGCTACTGGACTACAATAAAGGGATAGGCTAGCGTAACACTGATTGATGATTTATAAATGTGTGTTTCAGCAAAAACAAACGTTGAATGGAACATTCACACCGGATCTCTAATAGAAATAGCTGATAACCGAGTGACTCTGTCAAATGTAAATAACATGTCTATGATGAAGATCAAGTAAGTGAGATAGTTCCATATGTCTACATTATAATTTCAGCAGACAATTTAGTTTGAAAACATTGTGGAAAAAGAAAACTGTTAGCTAATATAGTATTAATATATACTATATAACATTAATACTAGGGATGGGAACGAATATTCGAATATTCGAATATTCGAAAAACGGACGAATATTCGAAAACTGTTTACGAATAAGAATATCCGTTTTCAGTTTACGATTTTTCTAAGAAATTAAAAAAAAATGACCCAAAAATGATTAGTAAATTCTGACAGAGGTCGCGTGTTAAAGGAATCATGATTACGGGTGAGGTGATAAAGAGGTTTGTTGTGCTTTTACAACGTATGTCAAATTTAAGTATCAATTATAAAATCGATTATTTTCACGCGTACGTTTACCCGAGTTCTTATCGTGTGTAACCAGACATCACATTGACGACCGGTTTGTTCGATATTACTTGATAAACACACATGTATAAACGGCGACAGTCTGCATATAATTACAAAAGTCAAAGTAAAGTTCCGTAAAGCCCAGCTTAGCCAAAACATAGTCGATGTTTTTACATCATAGACAGCTATTGCAACAATAGAATAAATCATATTGTACATTGCATTACGTCTCAAAAGTATGCAGCTTTTGTCTTTACCTCTTTAAAATCGAATATTCACATCAGCAAACAAATTGATTCGTCCGCCATTTCGTTTTCTCCCAACACGCAGTTAAATTGACTTAGACCAAATCGGTAAAACAACAAAAGGAAATATCCCCAAACTCCCTATGCTTTTTGTATGAATAAGATATATAATTATTTCGTTGATTACTTGATTCGGTTAAATACTGAATTCGGTAAACAAGCGAGACCTGAAAGAATATACGGCTCGATCGGATTTTTTTTCTTGATTTACGGCAACTTGAAATCAAAATATATCTGTTGAGCAAAAAAGAGTATAAGTACATTTGAAAACATGCAATATATACGTAAACAATAGCTTTTACTTATACTTGGAAATTCGCCATTATTTGAAAAAGGAAATGGAAAAATACCAGTATTCGGTAAACCTAAAATCGGATACCGATTTTTGATTCCAAAAAACGAATATTCGAATATATTCGAATAATTAAATGAATATTCGAATATCGTTTTCAGTATTCGTTCCCATCCCTAATTAATACAGATCAACACATGCATGAGTTGAAGCATTTACAGTAGACCAACTCTTATACGAACAACACTGAAGGGGGATTCACCCGAAACAGGCGTTTTCCCTCTCCATAGGTTGTCTTCGACTCAATAAAACAGTTCTACTACTAATTTAGCCGACGACTGCATTACAATATCACAGGTGACAAGAGTTTAGAGTCTGAATAGACTCTAAACGTTTTTGTTGCTCAAATCAACATGACGAAATTTGAATATTCAACTTTTAAGAGTTCAAATCATAATTATTTGTTAAATTTATCTTTCAAAATGTCGATACCTATTTTTTTCCCTTACAGGCTTTTTAGTAAAAGTTGCATAAGGATGAGGAAAGGGTTAACCCAAATTCGTGTAATAACATACCAAAAGTTTCTTTGTGATTTTCATACTCTTTAGCCATGCTTGAAGATGCACATTTAGTTATCGTCTAGATCATAACACGATCGCTTGGAGCCAAGTATCGGTGATTACTCGATTATTTATACGATATTAAGTATTTCAATTATGTAACGCCGAGCCCCGGTAGCTCAGTCGGTAGCGACGCGGGCTGTCAATCAAGGGGCTCAGCCAACTTTCTTTCCGACGATTGACAAAAGTCAATGCGACATGCGTCATTCGTCTTCCACCAATATGCTAAGTCTATGTGGAAAAGCAGCCAGTTGCTTGGGAAGATTGTTGTGTGGAGTACTGGTGTGAGAAAACCAGGAAATGCATGAGTAGGTGAACTGGCCGCCGTTATATAACTGAGAAATTGTTAAAAATGGCGTTAAACCCCAGGATAACCCGTACTCGACTAGGACATCCGTTTTGCAAAAGGTCATTTCACCATGATCTCCGTTAGTAAGGATCGAATGATGGACGCGCGGTCTTAAATTCCCGAGAGCTAACATCTCTGCTACATCGGATTCCAAATAGACGAAATAATTTTGTTATGAAGATTAAAATGAAATTGTTGGGTTTATAAATATTCGCAGCAAAATAGTCTGAAATGCGCCCGGCGAAAATTGATTCTGTTGCACGTTTAGTTTTGTACCACATTAAGGGGCTTAATATTGGAACACGTCAGACTATGATTCCTAAGTTGCGTCAAACCTTACATAAATTGCTCTTCTACATGTACAACGAAGGTGAAGTATCTGGCGCATGTGCGTATGCACAGGCTCAACCGAGCCTTCACATATCTCAACAATGAACTGTTTTATGACTGCTGTCACTTTCATAACCAAATTTGATTAACCGGTTCATTCTATTGCACTATCGTATTTTCACGATCTGGTTTCATTTCATTTTGAAGTACCTGTTTATAAATGTTTTTTTGAACGATGGGCTGAATAATTAACAAATCATTTTCAGAGAACGTATGAATTTGAATAGTTGTTACCATATAAACTGGGACATGCTTTTATCGAAAGAAAAGATTGGAGGAAAATCGCCCAAATTTGGCTATCTGAGAATTGGACTTTTGTCTGGGGATATCGAAAAATCGCAGATGCGGTTATACTCAATCAATGCATCGGGTAGGTGACAACCCTTTCCCTTGTGTAGTGCTATATGATTTTATTCATATTTTAAAATAGTATTTTTATAAGACTACATCTAAAATAAACTCATCATAATAGGCGAATGTATTTAATAGTGTGAATCTAACGAATTGGAAGACCTTACGCTTCAAGAGCAAAACGTTTGTGTTGATATTTCATTTCTCTCGATTACGACAAATGTTATTATCAGATAAAAGGTCTCGGTCTCCGCTTCTATCGAGCTGAACGCGTGCTTTTGTATCGAATAAAACAGACAAACTTAGTCAAATGAACCAATAGAGATAGAATAATTTGAACGTGCATATAAAGTGACCCAATTACAGCGGTTCGTGTAACTCCGAATAAATGTTATTAATGCGGATTGTTTCGAATATTATCCTCCATCATTAGGAGGCTATTTATAACCGCACAAGATAACCGGAAACCGAAAGACCCATATTTTGGATATATTTATGAATGTCATCGGATGCCTGGTTTCCCGTTTGATTCAGCCGGAGAGTTACGACTATCATTGAACGTTACTAATGTATCTGGCCAGTATCGAATATTGACGTTGGACTTTAGAACTATAAATATTGATCATATTCAGAGTGTCCCAACAATCGGTCATAGGTTAGCCTAATCAATTAATCAAATTACAAATTGTACCGAGCACTTACCGAGTACTCGGTGTCTTAGGACAATCTGATTACGCCCAACCCCCGGACTCCATCGCTATATCGAAGCATTGCCCAGTGTGTATTGGTGATTTAAGAAACATAAAAATTCTTTACTTTTTTTAAGATGAATCCAAACAGGATATGGCTTGGTTCACGGAGAGTGCAGTGGCTCAATATCCTTACAGCGGAACCATCGGTCTTAGAGTTACACCGTCAAACATCAGCCATAACCTCATGATCAATGCTGTTGGAAACACCAAAGAGGAGGAGATAACTATTGCAAATCCAGCATATCTGTTAATAGAGGCCAGTTCAGGAAATTTCACAGTTGATAAGAGTCCCCATTTTACTGTCAAACAATGTAATTGCTTTTTGAATATTTCTGTATATTCTCTTGTTTTATCATACAATTGCAGTTAAATTTATACATACAAAAGGAAAAGAAGTTAATTTTGTCATTTCAAATAATCTGTTTCCTCGTTTCCAAATACTCGTACTGAAAGCTTCCTAAGCTCCGTTTAGATCTAATTCGGAAGGGCATCTTATACATTTCTGGGATGTCCATAAACATTTTTGCGTTACATAAAATGCCCGATGAACATATGCATCCATCGAACTCATTTTATGTATTAACATAACCGTGTTACGTTGGTTACTGTACTATTTGTATACCCATTCCTTTCCCGATGTTCATTCATAAACTCATACATGTATAATTCCATGTACAGATGCAGGATCAGCGTTCCTTGTTAATGATTACGATGAATTTGAAGATTACCAGTCGGCAAAGTTCAAAATATACAGAGTTGTCGAACACGAACCATATCGCATTCAATATGGTCCAAATCCAAGGGCCTTTGTGGTCATGTTTAACAACAAATTCACAAATGCAGGTAAGAAAAGCTACATCTTAAAAACTATACAGCATGCACTAATCGTTGGTATATTTCATTATTTCCATAGTATTGCTGATATATGTATCGGAAGTTTTAACAAAACAAAACTATAGCCGTTTATCCATTAAGTGATTGGCTGTGATGTACATTTCTTATGTTACAAAAGTCTGTAACATGGCACTGTTGATGAATGATTAAAAAAAGGTTAGGCCATATAAAATGTGTACTTTTGATTTCTACTTAGATTCAACGAAGTTTAAAAAGGAATTCAAAAACTGTGTTGATTTGTCAGACACAGACACGGTACAGGTCCTACATAAAACGGGTACCATAAACGAATATTTGATTCAGGAAACATTTTCAAGACGACAACAATCAGGGGGCGGAGAAATTAAGAAAACGAAACCTTCTCGTGATTTACCAAGGTGTTGGATTATCACATACAAGAGTGAACAAGGTACTAAATTATATTTCACTCACACTGAATTTACTGTTCTTTACATAGTAAAGCTAATAGATACTAAGTAGCTTGATATACACACTTTTGTGTACGTTTTAAGTCATATTGAAATGATCTGTTATCTAAAATTACATATTTTTTATGACAATAAAAGATATTTGTTTTAAATGAAATCGAATTGGAACATTTGTACAAGCAGAAAGCTGAAACAACATCTTAATACATAAGAGACTGTACAAATTGCAGTACGTTAAATAGGTTATCGTGATATTATAGCTTTGAATGTAATCACGGAGTTCAGTATGTACGTCACTCTGATTTCACTGTTAGTCCGTTGTGTTAAAGTTGCGACCCTTTAAACAATGTCTACGTAAACTTCACTGGACTCGTATGCGGTAAGTAGACACACTCCAAAGGGCAAACAAATTAACAAAACTGTTCATACGATAAGTAAGTTCGTAAGGTAAGAAAGTGCGTGTCCGAGTGGAGTAAGATACACGCTGTTTCATCCTGTCGTCAAATTCATTCGGGCGTTAACATCTTACGGGTGGAAACAAAGACGGCATATATATCTTAAGGGTGGTAGCATATTCATCACCGGAAATTGTACATACGCCAAGCTGCTACAAAGCATACATCCAACTGCAACTATACACAGAGGGCTTACCTCAAGGGTAACACACATAAAAAGGTCGATTAAGATTCCTCAGTCCAAAAAAACATTTTATAGGTTACAAGGATTTTATAGAATCATTACCGGATTTGAAGAAGAGAACTAGAGGTCAGACAGTACCATAAGCAATCCACCTACTGTAATCAACAACTATCAACTTACTTTACATCTACGCTTGTGTAAATTATTCTGCAATGGTGAAGAGTATCTTTTAATGTTGACACTATTTTTGATGGTTACGCTTTGATTCGCATTCGGTTAAACTCGTTTTTGATAATCAATAGTTAGATTTATCGCATTTAATTTCATTTTTGGGTTGTCATAACATACAATAAAAACACGGTTTTGAATTATAAAGCCTTTCGAATATACAAATTGCATACCTCATCCGACTTTGAAAACATCAAAACCAACTTACAGGCTATCTCTAAATAGGAAGACATATTCATTTATTAGATATTATTCATTAACACATTGTCGTAAATGGAGAAATTGCTCATTACAAGAAATATTTTCGTTTGAAACACTGATTTCAAAAACCGTCTTCTGTGATTGCATGTAGTTTAAATGGTTAAAACGGTTGTAAATCTGTTTTCCCATTGTAGTTGCCCGGAGAGTATGGATGCGAAAAGAGATGATAATCGAAGGCGAGGCGGTGTATGTCTTTCCATGGTACGATAGACTCGGTGAAGCTGTGAACTTCGGCGAAAAACCAGTTTTTGACGACAGTGATTTGATTATTACCGACCTGGATCAAGATAAACTGATGTACGGAATTATTATATCATGCAAGCAATTAGCCAAATACCAGAACATACTAATGCCGATAACTACACGCACTTGAATTGCAAAATGGATACATATTGATTTGAGAAGCTCCGTCTTTAATACAAATGTTGTTGAATTTTTAAATAAAAGATAACAAAAAATGACGCCAATCATAAATCGTGTGGACTTGATCAGTATTACAAGTGTATATAAATGACTGAGTTTGTATATAGACACGATCCTTTAAGAAATGAGTCTTGTTTTAAATGATCATTTGAACCAATAAAATACATATGCGTTTATCGATATACAACTTCGATTTTCAGGTTCGTCATGGATGATGACGAAGAAAGATCCCATTTTGATAAGCATGTCAACAGCCACTTACCTGTTTCAATACAATGGCCACACTCGGATGGTTTCGAAGGGTCGGACACGGAAATGATACACCTTATAATAAAATGCTATCATAACAAATGCACTTACACACAGAGGGCTTGTTGGAAAGACACTGTATCAGGAGTTGTTGCATCATACTTTAGTGACACTATCGTGACACTTAAGTTCACAGTTGATGGGAAACATTTCGATAAAATACTAAAAATGTTAAGAAAAACCTCACAAAATACTACACACGCGTTCAAGTTTAAGGCAAACCGAAAAGATCTTGAACTCGTACTTATAACCTCTGATAAAACCCTGCTGTCGAGCCTAGAAGAGGACATAAGGGCGATCCAAGGTGAGGACATTGACAAGATATCTGTGATGGTAACCATGGAAAACCTAGACAGATATCATGCATTAGATGCAGAGGGACTCTTGACAGACGTGCTCAAGACTAATCCCAATACAAGAGTTAAAGTCACATTTGATGGTTTCAAACTAACTGGACCTACAAGTGAAGTATACCATGCCAGAAACATGATTATGGAACTTGTTATTCACACAACTGAAATTCAAATAGGAATAACGCCTGGACATAAGAAAGTTTTGGAAAGTCAATTAGGCAAAACTTGTTTAGAAAAGAACCTTCAAGCAAAACAACTTAGTGACCATTTTAGAATAGAAGGACAGTTTTTCAAATTATGGATATATCAAGAAAACGACGAGGCCATTAGCAAAAAAACTGAAATATTAGAGATGATCATAAGGGACATTTACTTTGAGAAGATCTTTACACTATCAGGAGAGATGATGCAAGACTTGGAGAGAAAGTCAATAGGGACGTTCATACAACAATTTAATCTGGATGAACATGACAACTCCGTGCACATGGAAGTCAACCGCGAAAAACACGAAATCAAAATATCTGGTACAGAAAAAGAGGTTGAGGAAGCGGAAGCAAACTTACAAGGATATTTACAGGTAGCCCCATTAACTAAGAGCACAGTATTATTACCTCTTGATGCCATTGAATACATCTCGTCATGGTCAGACATATTTAAAAGCAAACCATACAGCATAGAAACGCAAGACGGTATACCACTTAACATCACAATAACTGCGACAGATAGTGACACTGAGAAATTGAAGGAGGAGCTTTTGAATGAAGCAGGAAGAATAAAATCAAATTGGTTCCATATATCTAGGCCATGGCTTGCCATTCAAAGACGGGCAATAACAGATATTACAGATTCTCTGAGTCAAAGCTGGCATTGTAACATTGACGTGCAAACCGCTTCGCTACTGGCATCTGAAAATATAAGCTGCGTAGCTACCGCGGATAAAAATGGAACAATTTGTTTGTCCATATGCTGTGATATATTTACGAGCAATGTCGATGTCATTATCGTACCAATAAGCTCTGCTAAACTATATCTATCTTCCGGTTTGGCAGCTGCAATCGCCAAAACAGGTATGTTTGTTTGGTCTTAATAGATAAATAAAGCATTCTTTAATTTGGAATGTGACGTTTACAGTTATTTCAAGGCATTTCATGGGTAATTTACCAGTATTACTGGTCCATTTATAATGACACGAGACAGTCGTAATGCTAATCCCACAAACCTTATAGCCAATGGGCGAAAATCACAACTACCATTTTAAAAAACTTTGATACGACCCTGTCGCATATAGAAAGCGACTCTTATGGTATGAATATATAGGGCAAATTCCTCCAAACCTTTTTTGTAAAGAACCACATATTTGAAAGTAAACAGTTCAAAATAATATAGTTTAGTGTTATGTAACAACTAGCAACATTTTTCGCTGCAATATCAATTTCATGTGCAAGCTAATATTTTATCATATCCAATGA
This sequence comes from Serripes groenlandicus, assembly GCA_031761405.1. NCBI lineage: Eukaryota > Metazoa > Mollusca > Bivalvia > Cardiida > Cardiidae > Serripes > Serripes groenlandicus. The sequence continues at coordinate 255,336,440 of JASEVX010000001.1, read as the reverse complement.
TGCAGGTGGAAAGTCTGTTACAGACGAATGCAATACATATGCAAAGAAACATGGAGAGTTGAAACCATTTGAAGCAGTGATGTTAGAATCAGGAAATCTTCAGTGTCAACAAGTTGTTTTCGTTTATGTACCACATACGGACAACTCCGACAACTCCATGATGAATGCAATGGCAACTTGTTTACATGTAAGTATATATTGTTATTTTTCCAATCACTTATTACAAATAAACTTGACCGGTGTAGTGATTGTCGGCCACGTCGGTTGCAGGAGGCCGCGGGTTCCATCACAGATCGGGTACCAAATACTTTAATCAAAGCACTGAAGATGCTACTGACAGCAAGGGGCTAACTGCAGATTACATTTGGACATGTAAGTAACGATCAAGAAAGTCTAACAAGAACACTTTACAATTGCACTTTGCTTTTTCAATTCATTAAATGATAAAGAAATTTAACGCAGAGTACTGTACGGGTGTCTTTACTCAAATTTGACACAAACTACCTCGCTTAATTATGCACGTCAGCTATCTCTGTAGATGTGCGTGAAGTTAGCCGGAGTAGCTGGAGCAGCCGGAACTCCGGCTACTACGGCTGAACTAACTAGCCGGAATAGCCGGAACTCCGTCTACTCCGGCTACTACGGCTGAACTAACTAGCCGGAATAGCCGGAAATCCGGTTACTCCGGCTGTATTAACCAGCCGGAACAGCCGGAGCACCGGCTACTCTGGCTGTATCAACCGGCCGGAACAGCTATATTTCCCATAACTACGACTGTACTAACCAGCCGAAATAACATCATTCCGGCTATTCCGGTCCTCCTATAGCTTAAGCGACATGCATTAAGTGGAAAGACTTTGTCTGTACATTTTAATATTTCTTTTTTAATACGCATCATTTTAAAACAAATTGCTTAATTTGATTAATTATTTTGAGTTTTTACGCAAAATACCCTGCTTATCTGTAGCCCTGTGAAGATAACAACCTACTTCGCAGAGTTGTCGTTCCTAACACTCACGAATCGATATGTTAGAAAGTTTTAGTTTGGAGCGCATTGTAAATTGTTAACTTCGAAGTCCTTGGCATTATTGTTAATAAAACAAACTATTCACCGAATCACTTTTGATCAACAAGAAAATTATAAGATTATAAGACGATTATATACACGTTTCATTCATAAAAATAATCTGATGAATCGTAAAAGTAAAGAACGTTCTGATTGGCTAATGAAAATACTACGAGAGTTTAGAATAAGAAGAATTTATATTAAAAGACAATCTAAAGACGATATTGAGGTGTAAAACGAACGGCGCTATTGAAGTATTTTTTTCAATAAAACAAGACATCTTCAAAATAAGTTATGATCAACTAAATAATAGAAAATTTAAAGAGTATTCTTATAAATGACAAACATATTTCGTAAACAAAAAATATGTTTTGAAGCATTTGAAAAGTGTAAACAACGTTTGATGTAGGTATGCATTGTTTGTGATAGGAAAAGTGTACACGTATAACTTCAACCACTAAAGCTGCTTTTTTAGAAATATTTTATAAATTCAGATATCTTGATTCACCAATATTTTTCAAAATGCAGATATATTGACTGATACATGGCACTACTTTTTATATTAGTGTTAAGCAAAGACGTCTCGAATTTTGGTTCCCAGCTTTAATCTGTCATTCTGTTAATAATCGGGGAGCCAATTGTTGTATGATTTCTCAAAATGCACACCACTATAGACGTCACCTTCGAGGTACGGTCCATTAACACACGTACACAATTAATGTTAATATCAAGAAGATGGAACGGTGTCTAAAAAAGTATTGCTGATTCAGATGTAACTCACATTAAATCAACCCCTCCTGCGATTCTCACGTCTTATAGTTCTCATGACCGAACTGTAAAAATTGTAAGATCTTACTAAATCGTGCGATTCTCACGCTCTATCTGTTACGGTTCGTCCTGCCAAGCACCGCCTACTCAACCGGATGCTGAAAACCGTTATGCAAGGCGAACATTTGTTTAAGCTTTAGCTCTAACGAATAAAATTAGGTCATGTCTTCATAAGTTACTGAGGAATGTGTATCATATGCATTACCGACGAACACTTTTACTCCAGCCTCATTATGCGCGGTTGTTTAAACATTTCAAAATTATTTAATCCATTTCAACATACAACACAATCGGCAGGTGTGAACATGTCCACCCATGAACACTCTTTATAAATGAAACTATGCCTATTCGATAGAGAAATATTGTGGAAAAAAGTCATCTGCGTACGTCTGCATGTAGACAGGGTAGACAGTAACGGAGAATAAACTGTGTTCATCTAAGGCTGTTAACTCAGCTTTAACATTTTGGAGTCGTAAGGATTTATATACATGTATACACCATTTACATAGAATTGTTTCTCTTGTGTAAAATATCGCTATCCTACAAGAAAAACATAACATTTTAACGGCAGGAATAAGTTTTATTGCTTGAATATTTTAGTATTGCTTTTTTTTTTGTAAATTCGCTTTGTTAACATTTTAGGATTACGAACACGGACAAATGACGGTGTATAAGGGATTACTTAAAGGTTTCAAACGCTAAGTTATCAATAATAAAATAGATCTAACTAAATTAAAGACTAAACTTCTCAGAATTGATATTTCTGTTGTTATTGTAAATGTCTTTGTTTCTATTGCATGTTTTCTTTCAGGTTGCTCTAAGCAAACGTTTGGTATCAGTCTTGATACCTGTCGTACAATTTTGTCAAAAGGATGACACAGACAAATCACTGGACAAAATGATGAAGAGAATAGATGCATTTGTTTCTAAGGTAAAACTAGGAAACTGTTGGAAGTACTTAACGGTTTTTTAAATGATCTTTCGACCAGTTATTCGCAGAAAATTGTACATATATATACTACGGATATTTGCTCCCATAACATATTTTACTTGCATGTGATAAGATATTTACGCCGAGCAATCTGACCGTTATTTCAATGCATTAATATAAAATAGTCTAATGAGAATATAGATTATAAATATTTTAAAGGATATGTTAAGCATGTAAATCAACGACACCTGATTTGAGTATGTTGATATTATTTATCAGTGTATGCCTGAATCTGAGCGACACCCTTGGGTGTTTGTCACTTTATCACAATACTAATTTACTTTAAACCATAACAATCTATGAGTAAAATAAATTAAAAAAACGAAAAACAAATAAAATAAATATTTTAAAGGATATGTTAAGCATGTAAATCAACGACACCTGACTTGAGTATGTTGATATTATTTATCAGTGTATGCCTGAATCTGAGCGCCACCCTTGGGTGTTTGTCACTTTATCATAATACTAATTCACTTTAAACCATAACAATCTATGAGTAAAATAGATTAACAAAACGAAAAACAAATAAAATAGCTTAATTCACTACAACACAACTTACCCCTTTTCAGATTTGATATCAAAAGCAAGTGTATTTTTTAACAATATACCATTGTTTATTTTTCTATTTAAAGAACCCCAATGGGAGTCTTAAAGAAATTGGATTTTGTGACATGAAGCTGGACATTGTAGATAAAATCCAAAAGTCAATGTGTGGCAATCTTAAAAAGTCATGGTTTGTTTTAAGTCATGGTAAACCAATTAAAGAAATCAAAAGCCAAGGTATGGTATATTAGTTTTTATTGTATAAGTGCAATAACATTTTGAAGCACACTAAAAACACGTTTTCAAAATGTTCAACCTGTCCGTTAATGTCTAAACATTACTATCATTGTACTGATGCAGATGTTTTTGGTATCATTTCGATATCCAAATACAGACCGGGAACTAATTTTCTTCTCTCTGTTCTGAATAGATACATATGATATATATGTAACCATTAAATAAGACTGATCCGGTATCTAATGAAAGTCTTACATTACGGTATGGTATGAAATCATATTTGTTTATAGATAAAAAAGTTGCTAGACCGTTGTCAAGTGGCGGAAGAAGGATTACTGACAGATCTCACGACAACTTGAGGTGGGGAGAGACGGTGTATAAAC
>JASEVX010000001.1:255185774-255330774 GCA_031761405.1 Serripes groenlandicus | reverse complement strand
GTCAAACTTGCAGATTGGAAACGGTTACGAAGATGATTGAGCCGAATATGGTTGTCTTGTAGACATGACGTCACACGCGGTGCCCCAGGTCGAGGCTAGTCGCGAGTACTGCCAGTGTGCTGGTAACGTCTATACATTGAACTTATAGTGTTCCTATGCACAGCAAATTGTTGAGCGACCTCGTTTTGCTGCCTTCCAGCTTGCAGCATCCCGATGGCAGGCAAACGCTGATTTTCGGTAAGCCGTGGCATCGTAACAATCCAACACAACAAAAACTTTCGATGTTTTTCCGATCGATTGAATCTTTAACAAATGTTTAATGCTTTTAAAAGTGTAAACTTTCGACTGTGTAAAGTGCGAGACCCAATAAACATGTAAACCGACGCACATGCGATTCGAGCGAAAAGTTGAACAGAGGTTTCGCATAGCTAATGATAACGTCTACTAAATGTTATGATAATCAGAATGGTATTTTAAAAAAATATTCAAATTAAAGGCACGCACAGTTTTTAATTTCCGTTAGTATACATCCGTGGTTCAGCATCGGTTCATCACTAGGATATTTCACACAAGGTGCTCAGAGTTTGAGTTGGTTCGGAAGAGACGTCTCCAAACAGACGCTGAATGGATAGGTTCAACATCGTCTCAGAGTTTTAGTCTTTCGGAAGAGGCGGTTCCAAACAGACGCTGAACAAATAGGTTCAGCACCGTTACAGACAGTTGAAACCACATACCCAAGGCAGTTTGAGACGAGACCAAATAGCTGATACTTCGTCACAGGTCAACACAGGCCAGGTAGTCCGAGGAACAGTCTATATACTGTCCAACCCGAAAACGTCAACTTCTCTCTCTTGACACAGAGCAGTTAAAGGAAATATGTTGTAGCTTTAAAAACAAAACCAAACCGCCGTTTATATCAATGTATGTGTACATTACCACAGTTTTACAATATTAAAGAAAATCATGAAACATGTAATACACACAACGTATACGAAACTTAAGAAAATGAAATGTTCAATATACAAAGTATAGTTATTTTCAAATAAAAGGACGCAACGTAAATAATTGATAATATTAAAAGATACATTACACTAATTTTTAGAACATAAAGTTGTTTTTATACAAGCTTTTATAAATAAACACATAAGGAGTAAATTTATATAAAAACAATTTAAGATTACCAACACTGATATTTAAATTAGGAATGGCTTAAGCCAAAACCATTTCCTAGCCCTCTTGTACAGAAATAATTAAATGTCTGCATCTCACCGAAGGCTTAACAATTTTGAATTAGTATACGACCCGAAATGACGGATATGAACTAGAAATCTCATTATCGGTGTAATTTTTTTTCGTGAAGTGTTATGCAATATAGTCCTTCCATTGCTGCAGATGATCTACTAATCTGTCCAGGGTTGCCACATTATACATGTATGTCCAGTGGTACAAATCCCTTCGTAGGATACACTCTTGTTAACCTGGAGTTCTGAACGAGTCACTTGTATACTATGGAAACCTCATTTCTTAGTCCAGGGTCATTTTTAAAATCATCAGTGAAAGACTGTCTAGTGCTCTGTCTCGAAGACAGACTCCACTGGTAAACGTTTGTAGGTATAACTATGTGGTATCAATAGTTTTGTCCACCATTTACAGTGTAGTGGGAAGATGAGTAAGGGTTGTCTTTGTTGTCGTATTGGAAGTCATCACAACACTATTCATCTAGCTACACTATGTTCGTATTAATAATAAGCATGTGTTCGAATGTACGGGATTACACACGGAATAGATCTGGTAATGACAAAAGAAATGGCAAAACACATGTATTTCGATCATTTAGGTCACATAAAAAGAAGTATCAATATGCAGAAAGTCTTCGTTTCAATAATCGGACAATCACATCCAGGTATTTAAACTCTAGGTGTCAGAATAGATATTGAGCAAATCAATTCTTTGAATTGCTACTAAAAAGGTTGAAATATTTTGTTTTAATGTAGAGATTTCACCATAGGGAAATGAGCCGTTCGACGGGAAAACCAACATGATGGACTTTGCGTAATGTATCGACCACGATCAGCATGCGCGACTAATCCGGGCTGACACATTCCGTCTCAGGGGGATAGAGGTATGGAGTAATGATGCCTCAAACATGAATTCCACGGGAGACGAAAAGTGTATGTCCGGGTTAGCCTGCGCGGCATGCTTAGGCTGATCCTAAGTCGATACTTTAAGCAGAGTCCACAACGTTGGTTGACTCGTTGAACGGCTCGAATATACATAGTATATATTTCTTCTTAAATAAACAATACAATACAATACAATACATTTCATAACATTCAGGCACATTTGTATATAGTAATTAACAAACAAGTATGTACAATTAACAAAAGGTAATCCCTTTACGAGAAGCAAAAATAAAATAAATAATGAATATTAACTAATTGTTCCGATAACATAAACAATGATTATAACAATTATGACAAACATAAAAGTGCATATCAATATCAAACTATATAACTGTATACAGTCTGATATCGGCCTACACCACACATTGATAGCGTACTCGTGTACATACATATAATTATTCATTCAATCAATACAAGATAATGGTGATGAGAACTATAATTGTGTAGATCGAGAACAGTAATTTGTCTAGATCAAAAGTAATGTTTAAAACAGTACGTCAATCATGTTATAATCTTATGTATATTGTTCAATATCCCATAAAATTAAGACGCAATACAATGTCTTGACATATACTTTAGCCCATAATAGAGAGCGATGACTCAGATGACAAGAGTTCTCCTAATAGACGGAGTGTGGACATGTCAGCCTTCCAAAGTAAGTATATTGCATATTTGATCAGCATTAAACAAAGTATCACGGTGACCATGAGGTGAAGATAAAGAGGAGTAAAATCTTTTGCATCCGTATTTCTCTTACTGCCCAACCAAACCCTATGTATCGGGTACTTACAATTATTCTCTTGAGTACCGAGAAAACCAGGGTTTGAGTGCCAAATGAGGTTTTGAAATTTCAAATACACATCTTAGAGTGATCGCACCTCCATTATATTTGTAAAAGGTGTATGCAAGTTTCGTAATTCTACAACAAGTAGTTGTATGAACATCACATTAATATAACATGCCCTTTATTATTCCAGATGGTCTTCCGTACAAAATTGAACTCACAGATAACTTGAAGTTACACATAGTTAAAGGACAGATACAGGAAATGCAGGTATGCCATAGCAATATATGTTAGCTTGTCCTCATTGTAGATGCATTATCAAATTTTGTTTAACTGGTATTCTGCTTAATTTATGCAACTGCAATTATACTATTTTAACATTTGATAAGAAATGGAATTTAAATGGTGAAAGTTTTTTTAGTTGCCCGATTTGCATGATCTAGGTTTGAATTCCTATGTTTTTCAAGCCTGTTGAAGTTGATTTTCCTGTTTATAAAGCACGCCGACACATATTTTTCTCACTTTGTACATTTGTTTAGGATTTACATATATTTGCATGACTATGGGGTGTAGGGGTGTAGTGTTAGCGGTAGTACCTTTGTTTCAGCAGTCAGCCACGTCAATTGGATGGACTACTGGCACTGGTCCTCACCACTGGCCCAACTCTCATATATGGCTCCAAGAAGATGCTAGTGCACGGCATCGGCCACACCCTGGTAAACCGTGTTGGCTCGCGGGCTAAACTAGATGAAGGTAGCGCACAGAAGGACTCTGTGTGTGATAGAGTACATTATAGCTTCAAAACGTTCAAGTGCATGAAGTTGGTGAAGTTCTTGAAGGAGCGATTGTCGGGCACTACCAAGGCACATTGGTGACATTAATGCTGTGAAACTCAGCATGGGGTTCAGTGTCAGCTATGTAGGGCATCATACTGCAACAACCTACTAGTGTCCCAAATGCTGCCTAATCAACCCCGGATCAGTTAGGCAGCCGCATCTGAATGGACAGGACGTGCCAGCGCCGGAGAGCCGAGCCAAGGATAACGGGGTTTTAGTTATCTGGATGGTGTACAGATCGCACAGGACTTACGACACTGGATGCACGATCGGACTAGGTGTAGGGCACGGTGCAACAACCCAGTTGTATCCCATACAGGAACGTGTCTATTATACATGTACAGGGTGGTAAAAGGATAAACCCTTGACCCTAAACGTCATACTAACCATGGACGCGAGTTCTACTGGAAAATCGTAGAACACTGACTGGACCAAGTGTTGCCTATGTCAAGAGGTTAAGAAAGAAGATCCGAAGTCTCCCCAGGCCTATCCTGCCAGAAGTGGCGGTGATGAATATATGAACTTGGCAAAGAATATTTCTCTGTTTCACTCACTCAATGCACTACCAATCAAGCTAGACCCTGCAAGACTTGATGAAGATGGTGGGATAGATGAAACTTTGAGACAAAAGAAGGCACTATATCATGAGAGTTGTAGGCTTCTATTTAACAACACAAAGTTACACAGAGCTGAGAAAAGATCAACCCCTGCAGGTACTAGTTATGAGGGCGGTAAAAGTAAGATCCTACTAAAGGTTCAAGAAGCTAAAATACAAGAATGTTTATTTTGAGAAAAAGGAGGGTGGCTTAGAGAAGCAATGACAATGCAAGTGAATAACAGAATAAACGAATGTGCAAAACTACTCAGTGATGGAACATCTTGCCCAACTAAGTGCTTGACTTAAAGACCAGTTTCTTTTTCACATTCCCAAGCTACAAGCTCATCGCCAAAGACGATATGTTCTGCTGGCTTTTGAAAATGATGTAGGCTCAAAGCTCTCAAAAGCATGCGAATACGGTGAAGCGATCCATCTAGCGAAAGCTGCTGGAATAATAAGACGAGACCTGCTCAATCAAAAGTCAAATTTCAGCAGCACCTTTAGCGACACAGACATAGAACAGGCTGTACCACCATCATTGCTGCAATTTGTATGCAGGATCGAACATGCAGATATCAAGTCCCAACTCCAGCATGGAGCATCGAAATCTGACCTTTCTATATCACAATTCTAACAGTACAACACAAGGAAGGAACGAATGTCCACAGGCATTCCAAGAACCGTGAGCCGTCCTTTGCAGTCTAAATGGGCATGTGTGTGTGTGCCAAGACAAGGAAGAGACAAATCATTGAAATGCTCCATGAGAATGGGCTCAGCATATCATACGACAGAATCCTACAAATCTCAGCACAGTTAGAAGAAAAGCAGTTTTGCAAAATATGTGCAAGATGAAGTAATATGTCACCCAGTCTTGAGAAAGCAGTTGTTCACAACTGCAGCAGTGGACAACCTAGATCATAATCCGACTGCGACCACAGCTCAATCATCATTTTCCAACATCCAAGCACTGAAAATCCTGGCTATGAACGTGAGTCACTCAAACTAGAGTCAGAAATAAAGGTTAAGAAAGTCCCAGAGCTTCTAGAAGCATACACAATACTCGACCAGCATACATCACGAAAAAAGCCAATCCTCCCCCAGTAGCAAGCCAATGTTAACCAGCACCCGAGTCGATCTGCTCACACTTGAAAGAAAAATATTCTTGGTTGGAGGAAATCTTCCTCACTGAGAATGTGGCAGATGCAGTCAACATCATATGGTCAGCCCACCATGCAACGCAGAGAAGGAGCTCTCCATTTGAAGTGAGTCTTTCAGCGATGATGCCTCTGTGGCGAGATCATGCTCACTCTGTTGCAACGATCAAGCATGCCATGGCGAAGGTCCGTGATACAGTGGCTTTCCTGAACCCAGGGCAGACACCTGTCATTGCTGCTGACCAACCTTTGTATGCTCTGGGAAAACAAATACAATGGCAGTGGCCCGAATACGGAGAGGACAAGTTCGTGATCATGTTCGGTGGACCTCATGTAGAAATGGCTGCACTGAGATCAATAGGAATATTACTACGGGACGGTGGCTGGACCAGTGTCATTTTGGAAGCAGAGACGGACTCATCTGGTACAGTAGAGTCTTACCTGTCTGAGTCCAGTGTCACATGGACAAGACAAGCGCACCAGATCACTGCATGCGGCTTGTACAAACTGATGAAAAAGGCATACCATGATTACCGTTCTGTAGAGTCAAGCATATCAGATATAACCATTGAGGTTTGGTGTGAACAACGGAAAGAAGACAGTCCGCAGTTCCAGTTCTGGAGTCTGGTGCTGGACATGGAGCTCACCATTTTCACCCTGATCCGCTCATTCAGAGAAGGAAACTTCAACTTGTACCGTGAAGCACTTTCAGAACTGGTGCCTTACTTCTTTGGGAATAACATTGTCCACTATGCGCGATGGATCCCAATTCACTTCCGAGGTATGATGTCACTTGAGCAACAACATCCAGATGTGGCCAAGGAGTTTCACAAAGGGAACTTCGTCATCCACAAATCAAGAAGAGAATACTCTGCTCTGGCGATCGACCAAGCACACGAGCAGAATATTGCAGTAATCAAAGGTGACGGTGGAGCAATTGGATTGACAGAAGACCCGTCAGCACTTTGTAGGTGGATGGTCACTGAACCCGAAGTTAGTCTAGTAGCTGGATTCGAGGACTTGTCTAGTATGAAAGATGCCACCTACAGCAGCAGACAGCACGAGCAGACACTGAGTGCCAAGAAATCTTTCTTTGAAAATGTGAAATCACTCTCTGCCGTGATGCAGGAGATGGTCAATTCATTCCAAGAAGAATCAGCCGACCTGCTGGTGCTAGACACAAAGAACATTGCAGACCCATCTCGAGCCGAAATGGTAGCAACACATCACCGGCGGGGCAAAGATCAGTTCCAATCATTCATGGACGGGCTAGAGAAAGAATGTGAAATCCACTCAAGAAAAATCTTGTTTCTTTCTTCAAATAATAGCAGGCTAAGGGAATTTCTAAGGAAAAAGTCCTGAAAGACGACTGTCAGTAATTCTTGCGACTGTTCATCTCGTGCCAGAATAGGCAATGTGACTTGCAAGAATTCTTCAAGGACGAGAATCAGTCACACCCTGCATCTCTCAGTGACACCGGCAAGCTTCATACGTGTCAGAAGTCGCAGGTGGCTGGAATTCTTGAAGCGCAAGTGAACATCGCAGACAGAGAACCAAAGGGAGATGCAATCATCGTTGATGAATCAGCACTTATCAATGCCTTACCTCCGCGTAGTTCAAAGACTTTTGATGTCTATGCTAAAGAAGAAATCATCCCAAAGGTAGAATACTATGGTGCCAGGTACGAGCGGGTGGACGTAGTCTTTGATATGTACAAGAAGTCAAGTCTGAAAACCGAGACGAGGTCGAAAAGGGGACAAGGAATCAGAAGAAGGGTGACAGGAACTAGTAAGACACCAGGTAACTGGAAAAGCTTCCTTCGTGACGCCAGCAACAAAACTAAGCTGTTTTACTTCCTTGCAGAAAAGATGTGTGAAGCAGAGACGACAAGCACAGTCATCGTCACAAAAGGAGAAGATGCCATTAGCAACACAAGGAAGTCTCTGGATGCTGTGTCCTCCTGTTCTCATAAAGAAGCTGATTGTCGGAAATATGAACACGCCAGAGATGCAACGACTGATTGAGCAAGTCTACTATCATTCAAGCTAATGACACAGACGTGCTAGTCATAGCAATACCTGTTCTGCCGTCCTTACAGGAACTAGGTCTTGAGACAATGTGGATTGCCTTTGGCAAAGGAGTCAAGCTGCGATATATTCCAGTCCATGAGGTAGTTTCTGCAATAGGGCTTGAGAAAACTAGAGAGATCCCATACTTCCATGCGTTCACTGGCTGTGACGTCGTGTCTACCTTCCGCGGGAAAGCGAAAAATCTAAATGGCAGACTAAGAACGTATTTGATGATGTTCTGAAACATTCACTAATCTCAGCCAGCATCCAACATTGATTCGTAATCTTGAACTGCAGAGGTTAGAGAGATTCGTTGTCCTCATGTTCGACAGATAAAGCGCAGCTACTGGTGTGGACGAATCAAGACTAGATATCTTTGCCCGCAAGAAGAGGCCGTACAACTCAATTCCACCAACACAGGCAGCCCTCAGAGAACATGCAAAGCTTGCAGCCTATTAGGCTGGGATCATCTGGGGCTAGGCAACCATCTCCAATCCAGACACGAGCAGTGCGGCTGAATGGGGATGGACAAAGAAAGGAGAGACATGGCAGATATGTTGGACAACACTACCCTCTATTGAAGCGAGCTGTCGACAACTGACGAAGTGTTCTTGTAGTAAAGGTTGCAAAGGAAGATGCAAGTGCTTTCAATCAGAGCTCCCCTGCACATCACTCTGCAGCTGCATATGTGAACAGTAGCAGCTGGAGGACCAGTGGCATGGTACCTATGAATAACCTTGAACACTCAGATCATGCAAATCGAACAACTACAAATACTTCTAAGCAAAACGTGAACTTCAGACGGCTAATTGGAGGCCATCTTGAAAAATGGACGCCATCTTGAATTTTCAATTGGACAATCAACTTCAGCAGGCTTGAAAACATAGGAATTCAGACCGAGATCATGCAAATCGGGCAACTACAAATATTGTTTAGCAAAATGTGAACTTCGGTCGGCTAATATGGCTGCCATATTGAAAAAAAAAAAAAAAAAAAAATGGCCGCCATCTTGGATTATCAATTGGCCAGTCGGGGCAGATTTGATAAGTGTTACTTGGAGAACAAGTGTGTCAAGTTTATTGCTTGTATCATCATTTGCACGATTCCTCTAAAAAAATGATGTTATCTGCCCCACTAATATGGTTTAACAGTCAAAAGTAGACAAAATTAAATACATTTGAATTGCGTCTGACGATTTGCTGTCTTGTTCTATATGTGTCAAATGAAGACCCACGTTACCCTTACCTTAAGTATTTTCGAATCAAATAGGCAATTTGACCCAAAATCGCTAGACTTGACTTTTTTATAAACTGGTCAGTAATATATATATGTATTTATCTTGCAGTCAGAGGTTATTGTGAATCCGACTCCACAATTTCCAAACTTAGTTGGGGCCGTATCAAATTCTCTTGTTAAGTCGGGAGGCGAAGTTATTTTAGCTGATTGTCAAAAGATTGGCTCTATTGCATCAGGCGAAGTTAAAACCACACTTGCTGGCGAACTAAAATGCAAGAAGCTGTATCATATACTTCAACCTATGGGATGGCATACAGAAACAGGATTTGACGTAAAATTAAAATTTGTATTTTTTTAAGAAATATACCACGTTTCTAAACAGTATTAACGCACGTTGTTTTGAAGTTGTTTGCTAACATTTCCATATGTCTTTCAATGTTTAACATATATTTATATTGTAACCTTTGATTGTTTTTCAAAAAGCTATTTTGAATTTCCTTGATCATATATTAATCATTTGAAACTTGCATTTGCATCAACCCTTTTCTTATTCTGACCTATTCTGAAGTAATACTTTCATGTTAAATTGTTTAATTTTCAATTTTTCTGTTATAATGCAGACCTGTATATGAGCAGCACTCAAGGAAACCCAAACTTAACGCAATTGTTACAAGTGTGGAGAAAACACCTGCCTTTGCTTCCATGTTTAAGGGTCCAAATAGATACTGCTTTACAGTATTGTCTTGAAACCTTATATGACTAATTGGTAAACAGTGCTGAGCTAGATATGACTGAGCTGAAACGCTAGTTTATCTCGACCAACGATGTTCGTAATTGCCTTAAGGTTAGTTTTGGCATAGCGTCGCCCATAAATGTACTCAATATATAATTCTGTCTCTAAGAAACTACACTAACTTCAGGCTGTACATTTGATTGTTACAAAGTGTCTTCAGACTGCAAGTGCTGAAGGTATGTCTTCTATAAGCTTTCCAACAATCGGTACCGGAGACAGTCATTTTCCTGTCGAGAAAGTGGCAGAGGCCATGGTCAAGGCTGTTTTTGATTTCATCGACGAATCAAACGGAGCGGTCATAAAGGACATAACTATAGTTGTATTCTATACAGATACAGACACACTTAAGGTATGACTTAGATTCGTCTTTGACTATTTAGTTAACAGTGCATATTCAGGTCAGACAGTGCAGGATGATCATAGTAATCTGGTTCTACACTGTTAATAAAATCCTTTAATTTATTCTTTGTAGCGCAGGTCATATAAGTAAGTGCTTGGAATAACCTATTAATGTTTGACCAATAACTTGCTCTGTTACTCGCCAATAGTGAAATGTACTTGACCTTTGTAATTTATGTAGCATTGCGGCATCCAAGGATATAAACACTTCATTTCAGATAGTATCGGGAAATGCTTACATAACACAGAAATGAAGTGAAAACGGGCATTTAACACGTCATGAGCAAAATTTTGTTTGTCACAATAATAACATCTCATCACACAAGTCTGGATTTGACCTTTATTGTCCAGGGCCTACCATTTATGTCTGTATTAACCGTATGTATGCGAATGAATTTCAGATCTTAGAGGAGTTAGTTCCAAAGTTGATATCAAATAATTGTGGAGATGATGTAACCCAAAAGCTGCCAAAGGAGAAAGGTAATTAATCAGTGTTGTGTTCACTGTTGCCATACTTCGCTATGGGTGAGATACCTAGAGCACCACATACATGTTCTCATGAACTGTTCGTATAATTATACTGGAGGACTGTCAAGGAATCGGACATCGAGAATAATTGTGTTTGCTTCCATGTTAAACTACTAGAACTACTGGTATTATTTATCGTGACATGAATTCACATGCTAGAATGCTATCCCCACAACCCAAGGAGCCGAGTCTGGGGATCGAATCCCTGAGTCCCGTTTTCTTGGCGAACGATATATCGATAGTACCACTACACCAATAAGACGGTCCGAAATGATTAATATACATTGTATGATATAAGAATGTTAAAATCAATTAAAAACGAATATTATATCAATTCTTACCTACAAGGGCTTGTCTATGGATTGTTTATTATAGATACAACAGATGTGTTTCCAAACCTCCTTAAAAAACTTATGTTTTTACCTGCTAAAAAATCTGGCAATCACGAGAAATCTGATGATATCTTGTTGGTGAAGTTAACTATCAAAGATGATGTCAAAAAAGCTGTAGAAGCTTTTGAGAAGATGGTTGATAGAGAATTCGTCACATTACCAGTGAAACACGAATTTGAAAAACTTTCAAATAGTGAGGTATATGGTACTTTTATTATATAGCTTTCATTTAGTACTTTACTAGGTCTATAAGTATTTCAGTACTTTAATATTCTAGACTAATATCATATACACTAGACGCCTGTGCTGTATTTTGTATAGCCTTTAGCGACGTATATTGTTCACTTACCGGATAAAAATCCCGAGTTCGCTACCGGTTCGGTCAGACAATCCATACAAATTACATATGGTTTGATTTATTATAAACCAAACCAACTAACACAAGTATATAGTATGGAAAAGGCACATCCATGTATTTAATTCTAGCTAAATTATAACACGTATCCTTTCCGAATTTATAGATAAAAATAAAATTTTGTTTAACAAAATGTAAATTTAAATCATATAAAAAATGTTGTTACCTGATATGATGTTGAGCCTCAACTGCTTTGAAAACATCTTGATAAAGTTAGATATCTGGAAAGGTTGGAGTATAACTTTGAAGATATCAGCAATCTTTCCATTTCTGACAATGCATTAGGGTCAGGACATGTTTGTTACAGTCAATACATATGAAACAGTTACACATATTGCTCTTTACGATAACTAGGTAACGTCCCTTGATTGCCAAGGGACGTTACTCAATATTCTCCTTCCGGGGACTACCTTTTGACAAAATTGCGGACATAGACAAAGCAATCAGCGAGGCGTGCGAAACCAGACAACGAATTGACTAGAAATACAACTTTAGTTCTTTTTTAAAGTTTAATTTAAAACATTGTGGCTAAATGATTGATGGATTTATGTTTAAAAGTCGATTTCAACAAGTTTTCACAGCCATCCCACGATGGCCTGTTAACAATTTCCTAGTAACAACTTCTCTCACCAATGGAGGGATTTGAAAATAATTTCCTTAGGTGGGGCTGCTTTCAAAATTGTTAAAATAATTGAATGCTATGAGGAACTTGGGTGGCTGCTTCATCAAAAATCTTGTCCAAAAGTACTGGCTTGATGTGAAAACATTTTAAAACAAAATTAATGTTTCTTGGGCGACATTTTTACCAAAATTCATCCGATCTTTTTAGAAATATTGTCACCAGGGGGAAAAGGGTTACGGCATCCAGTCAGAGTTACGTGTGGCTTTATAGTATGCAGCAGATGACTTTAACAACATGTAGACAAAATCAATTGATATCTCTAAAAATTATTTATAAATGATTCATCATAAGAAATTTCTGCTTTTGTCACAATGTTTTCGAAAGTCCTCTGCTTGTCACAATGTTTTCGAAAGTCAACTGCTGCATATTCTTCATAAGGGATATATTAGCAACCCACCTTATCAGTGATTATCGTATGTAAACGCGGTCTGGAAATGTTAAAAATTCACACCCTCGTAATACTTCACCAATATTTTCAACAACTAACATCTTTTTTATGGAACTTTAGTTTATGTTTATGGAAGCTAATTGAAATCTCTAACTAACTGTGTATTTTCTATTCAATTCATACTGTGTTACTCTGTCGGCGATTGTATAATCCGCTTGTATACATCGATATCACGCTTGCAAGACTGATTGCCTAATTAACAAGCTCGCACCGCTGCAGGGGTCATATCTTCAAAGATATGCAGGTCATAAAGATCTCTTTAATATTCACGAAAATTGCTATTGTTGATCTACAGTTGTATTAGATAATTACGTGGGAAGGGTAAAAAGTATATTCTCCTTTTGCCTCAATATATTCAAATCCTGTCTGTTGCAGATGTGTCAAAATACATCTGCAAGTGGGTATGAGTTAAAGGGCATAAATATGAAAATAAAAATTGAACTTTATTATACCTTTAATGTGCAATAGTCAAATTTACAAATGCCACATGCAGAAGATATTTAGAAACATTTTGACAAAAGGATAAAATTCTCTTCAGAGCAATTCCTCATTTTGTCACAAAGTACAAACTGTATCATGTTTTATAAAAGACTTTCCAAAGTTTGGCCTACACATTTCCCAAGTCATCAGCTGCATATGGGTTAAAACATAGCTTTGTACAATATTAACCATGTAAAACATACATGTACAATTCTGCAGCAGACGACTTCTGAAAACATCTAGACAAAAAATGCTAAAATCTCGTTAAATGCGCGTGTAGGTGGGAAAGAGTTAAATAAACATTCAACATATGAGCCGTCTCGCGAGAAAACAAACATTGTGGTCTCTGCGTCAAGAGTCGACACGGATCAGCCTAATCATGCTGCGCAGGTTTTCTTGGACAGACACGTTTCGCCTCCTGTTGATTTTCTTTTTCGGGAATCAATAGGCCTACGCTATCCCCCTGAGGTGGAATGTGTCGACCAATGTCAGTCTGTGCGGACAGCGCAAGCTAATCTAGTCAACACATTACGCATCTGCCACAATGTTGGTTTTCTCGCGGGACGGCTCATATCTGCAGAAGTACAGCTTGAAAACAACAACATGAATATCACTATTTAAAAATGATAGGAGAATTATTGAATTAAATAATATTGTTATAAAAGGTGAAATTGCTCATTATGAACAAGTGCCATTATGTTAACAATAATTGTATGTTGCAGACGCATCAATGACCCATCAAAATGTGTTTGCAAGTAGGAAAGGGTTAACAATGTGCCACTGACATGACATGTTGTTCTTTTTCGCTTGAATGTATTCCCCGGAAGTAAAATTCACATGAATGCGCATGCGCAATTGAAGAGTATTCAAAGGTAGATAACCTAGTTATCGTAAAGAGTAATAGGATCTACCCTAGATTACACAAGACTGGTGTACAAACGTTCTCTACATAAAGATACGTTTTTCTTGACACATGTGTTTGCATTATTAGGATGAACTTGAGGCAAGTGTAAATGTATTAAGTCCAAATGGTAAATACATCAGCTGATGATCAAGCTGAAAAACTTCAAGTTTGGAGTGAAACTATTTATGTTAAATCAAATTGTTGTAAAGACAGTATAATATATATAACCACTCTTTGATATTTAACTATCAGTCAAGTGAATCAGCTTAATTATAATATTTTTAGGCAGTGTTGGATCTGATCATTCAGATGCACATGCTAGGCTGAATCTAAACTAGTGTAATCACATGTAACTATACAAGGTTTATTTGCATTAAAGACTTCAAAAATGGTAGTAATGGCTTGATTACCTCCTTGGTACTCGGGATCGTGCCTTTAAACATTAAGACTGACTCGCTGTTATGACTCAAGTATTAAATAAGAATTTTATATCCAGTTAAGTATTCATACAACAGGCGTCACACGTTCTGTCATCAACAACGTATTTCAGAATCCAGTTTTACTTGACATGCAGTCGCACTGCCACACAAATAAGTTTGACACAAGTAGAGGACTAGCAGGCAGATATGTATACCTCACCCCGGTCTTACTTTAAGGCGTTGTTCCTTATTTCTTAATGTTGTAATCAACTCAATTCGAAGAAATAATTGTAGCTGGTCATTTAAACAAGAGACAAACACAGTAACTGTTGGCATTTAAATCGGATAGTTAACTGTTCCAAGTATTTAAACCATCTCCGATATATATACGCGTTTTAACGACTCTGCAGCAGATGAATTTTGAAAACATGGTTATATAATTAGAAATTGTTAAAAGGTCTATTTCGACTTTTGCGACAATGTTTTCAGTAATTATACTAGCATTTAACGAGTTTTTTTGTGTAAGTGGGAAAGGGTTAATAGTAAACCCATTTGTTGCAGGTTCGTCAAATCAAAAATATGGAAGACGTTCATGCTATTCGTGTAACCATAGGTGAAGTGAAAATGACAATCACTCTAGAGGGTTTGAAAACCAATGTAGATTCGGCTATGTTTGATCTTTGTCAACTGCTGCAGCTGGACTTTCCAAACCATAGGGCGATGGTAAAGCTGAGAAACCAAGTGTTGGGATATGTACAGTGGTATTTCAATGACAGTGAGTTAGAACTTCTGTAAATAAGTGATATTTAACCCTTGACCCTTTTTCAAAAAGGAACTTTATCCAATTTTAAATTGGATGCTTCTGGACAGATGTCGCTGAAGAGACATTTCCTAAACCGAACGATTTGTCGTCTTTCACTATGTTATGAAATAAAGTAGTTTCAGTATTCCATTTTGTTTCATATTTCGTCTTCGATTTAATAGTCACCGGGACCCTATAACAATAATAATATTTTGATGAACAAAATGATGATTTTAAACTACATATTCTTGAATTATCAACAGATGGCGTGCTTAAGCCGTATGATGACGTATCAAATTTTGATATCCATTTTGCTTATTTGGAACAAAAAGACTTTGTTTACCATAACAACAAAGAGGACAGAAAATACCAGGTTTTGATTCAGACTTTAGAGGAACACCCTGTCAGTGATAGCACAAAGAAAAGACGAATGTTACAGAAACAGAAAATATCCAGCGGTATGTCAATGTGCTATAATAATTAGGGATGTCACCGCTTAATCGCTTACTCGGTTAACAGTATGTTATTCGATTGATCGGTTAGTAATTTAGGTAACCGAGTACTCGGAAAAAAAGATAAAATATATACACAGTTGCGTTTCACCTTTTGTTCTTTTCAATTTGTCATACGAAACTGACCAGAGAGGTTAAGTATTCACACCTCGATCGGGAGTGTTTACATAACTGCGATTACAGCCGCACTCGAATTATTGATGATCGTTTGTTTGTGTAGTGTTAATCGAATAATTGTGGCTGATCTAACGATCAATCAAAGGACGGTTTGTTTCTTTTAAAAATACTTTGATGTCTTATAAAAGCAAAAGTCATATGATAATGATTATTAATTATATTCGGCATTTGTTTTGATAATACAACTAATTGGAATGAATATGATGAATTAGAATTCTTGTTTTTGTATGTTATTATTTACCAACATGATTAGAGTTATTTGAAGTTTGTAACACATTTTCCCCTGAGTTGGTATTTAAAGATATGAAGCTATATACCTCTTTCATTCAGCTCGCCAAATGGCTTTATGCCGAAAGGCGAGGGTAAATAAACCCATACGACGACGACCTCTTTCATTCGACATATTATGAATCGAATATCAACAATTGCATGTCTATGATAAAATTAAAATAAATATGTTCCAAGTTTCTCTTGTGTTTATCGTTTATCGTTTGCGTCATAGTACGCTACGCGGTAAAACATATTCTACGCCATTAACGGAATGATTTCATTCATGACACTTATTCAATTATACATAGTAAATATTAACCTTCAAGTAAAAAAATAAAATTAAAAAAAATGTTTGACATGAATGAAAACGTTCCGATAACGACGTTCTAGTCTGATTTATACATGACCGGGAAATGCGAGTTAAAACAACAACAACAATAACAAAACCCGGAAGCAAGTGAATGTTTATTGTCTATGAATCTATACGGTTATTAATTATGTATCATTGTTTGTAGTTTTATATAATTATTTAAAATTGTGTTACTTGTATATGTTCTGCTTCGTTAGACAAATAGCAAGGGTTAAGTATTATCAGCAATCGTATGATAAGCAGAATCGTACCAATTGTCGTCCAATCTTTCTAAACAGTACAAATTCAGGTGATTCAGCTCGTAACGAGATGTTTCACCTAAAATCAGAATTATTTGTCTTTTAGTTATCAAAATATTCCATACCTATTATTACTTGAGAAATGTTATTGCCCGATTTTGAACATGGAAGAGTCTACTTTAGCAAATTTGGCTCTGAATGAACCAGTTTTTATCCGTACATTTTTGCTTTCTTTAATGCTTACTAGTACTACCGATAATTTGATTTTTCTATCAGTTATGATGGTACTCGCGCATCCATTATCAAATTGAAGGAACTCCGTTGCAATCAGTTCAAGAGGGGTACCATGAGCATTTTCGCAAATTGAAGTTCGGTTTGTATTTATAGAAGATAACGGATAAATACTATGTATTTGTTTCAATGCAATAGGGTAGTTAAATGTATAAACATACATTAGATGTCAATGCAATTCTGTTGCTTCAAAAGATATTGTAAAATTTGATATCTGACAAATGAAACGCCGATGTCATATTTAGCGCCTACATGCTCTTATTATTTTGCGTGAAATGATATTTTACAGATATAACTCTCCCAGATACATGGACAATACGTGGCAATGATCAGGATATAGCTGAAGTCATTCTCCAACCGACGTCACCAGAATATGACGATGTTAAACGGAAATTCTTAGCGGATGGATGCAAACCGACTGCCGTTCTAAATGTAAGCTTAATGCGTTCTTCTTAAAGTAGAACATGTTTGCTTTGTTTGTTTGTGTGTAGGGTACTTTGTGCCGTTTGCAACATCTTTTTCAGTTTTATCACGGCGTTTCCTTACTAAGCTATCATTACTACTGGTCCATTTATCTGAAAACCAGCGAGTCAGTCTTAATTCTAACCTCACAACCCTGATTTCCAAGGAGGAAAAACAATTACTTCTAATTTTAGTCCATATTTATTTTTGGTCCATACCGCACTCAAGGAGGACACTCTACAACTTCACAACAAAGGCAATAGAAAACGTTAGGAATACATATGCGTGTTGAAAACGTTCGTTATTATTATCATTATTGTATTTACTATTATTTTTATCATTGTAATTATTTTTAATAACATTTCTATTGTAATATTATAATTTTAATAACCATTTTTATGTATTTAATATTACCATTAATAACAGTAGTAGTAGAAGCAGTACTACTAGTAGTAGAATCATCATCATTATTCTAGTATCATTTGTTAAACTAACTGGATGTTCGTCGTCTTGTGTCATTATATTTCAACTCCAAACAACTAGATCGATTACAATAAAACTTCATAGAAATATTCTTCATAATTTTGGTTTAAAAAAAATGCGGAAACAAATCATTTAAAATTACAACCCTGATAGCAATCTTCTCCTCCGAAACCTCTTCTCCCCGACAACATATTGTCCGACTTCAGAATTCGATTGTATGTATGTTCCATAAGCTATGCTTAAGCCATCTTGATAGGTCGAAAAACATAGCGGGTAGCCTACGGGGTAATGATTGTAAGATGTCCGTAAAGGAAACAACGATGATCCTCTCTTAAGAAAGTGCTCATCTAACTTAATAATACTTTTCAGAAATATTCCTTTGGTGAATCTCTAAAATAAGGTTCATATCATCTTGACTGATACAAAAGCTTGACCATCAAGTGTGTAACTCCCGTTATATGGCCAAGGAGAGACAGTTTTTTAAATATTTCCATCAAAAGTTCAGGATCGAGTTTTAACTATAATTGAAGAATTGTTGACTTTTTAAAAAGACTGTTTAAGTCATCTTGTTTGATCCAAAAGCATTGAAGCTACTCTGGTCGGACATTTACCTGGAATGCATGTTGGGGGGAAATCTTCATCTCATAATCTACTTGTCCGATTACAAAGTAATTAGACAGAAATATATCTTGGATGTTCGAGCCATCTTGTTTTGTCGAAAAAACATTGCAGGAGCCTGCATGGATGGGTTCAGTTTCTCGCATATTTCCATAGAGCTTAATTTCAAAATAATTTCTCCGGCGTTACTTTTTGAAAATAATCTTTGACAGAACTGCTTTTTAGAATACCCTGTACAATATGTGTTTATGGCATCTTGATTGGCTATAACGTTTGACTCATGGCGCTGGGACAATTAACTTAAATACCTGCAGTGCAAAATTACGAATCAGGTTGCAAAGATATCCATGGACAGCCTTCTGCATAGATTGTTTAAGCAATTTTGATTGAACAAAAAAGTTCTTACTTAGTTGTAACATTATGTAAGAACATCAGATGTTATTTACATAGAAGCATGATTACGTCTGTAATAAGAGTACTGCTTAATCAGGTAGGTGATATAGGAAAATACTGATCCTCCTTCTATTATTAAAATTATTTTTATTATTATTATTATTATTATTATTATTATTATCATCATTATTAGCAGTTCTATATCTTATTAGTTGTACCATTTAAATTGTATGAAATGAGAATCATTTTTTCCCATTCAATTTTCAGATAAAAAGGATAGAGGACAAATATAAATATCTACAATATATGTCCAAAAAGAAGCAAATAGATAACCAGAACCCTACTGGGACAAAAAATGAAAGAATCCTATGGCACGGCACTGACTCTGGCACTTACGGATTAATAATAAAACATGGATTCGATCGTAGCTTTGCGGGAAAGAATGGTAAATACACAATAACTGTACACGTTTCTTCTGTAAAACAAGCATATGCACCAGATAAACATAGGTTGAAATATAAATTGAAATTTAAAGTGCATGACCTTTTGTGAGATTCTTTGGTTCTGAAATATATTTTGTCTTCTGTACTATTTTTAAAAAATCAGTTACATTTAAAATTACTCTTAAATACTATCATGTGTTGTGTTAGTCCTTGAACATCATCCCATCGATCAGCTGTCTATGATAAGGTAAATTATAAGGTAATTATTTAAAAGAAATGTATCAAAGTCAAATGATATATTTCATACACGGCATCTGACCGTTTACAAATATTAACAAGATATCGGTGTGACCAATTGATTTCCCTCAACGTATAGCGAAGACACAGGAATGGTGCTACAATATACTATATGTTGCAAGATCAATTGGCCATAAGGAAGTAAATGGTTTGAAATGCGAGAACAAAAATGGAAATAGATAATATATGTGCATTACTTCTTGGTAATGATGATTTCCTTAATTATCAATGAATTCAAACAAGTAATTACTGAGATATAGCGCGTATACTTCATATGTTACATGTTGATAACATGCACATCTCCTGATGCTAGCGAAGGTACTCTTTAAGTGTAATTGAATTCCGACTGATGGTTGCTGAGAAAACGTCCGGACACAATTGGTCCTATATCATAATCATAGTATATAGAAGGGCAAAGGTCCATTATTCTGTTAAATTAAACATGTTACTGAAGCTTCCAGTTATGTATCATATAATTCCATTATAAAGTGGTTTCTTAGAAATAGTCTAGGCACAAATTCTCCTATAATATAAAATAAAAGGGCAATAACTCTCTGAAAATTCATCGAACCGAAATATGTTGATAATATTCACATATTTTCTTGTTAGTGAAGCTTCCCATAATGCTCCATTGAATTCAAGTCATCGTTTGCTGAGAAATAGCCCACGCATAAAGCGGTAAAGATAGAAATGAAAAAAGCAATAACTCACCATTTAATCATTAAAGCGGGACTTGTTGATAATATGGAACTTCCTCTTGTTAGTGAAATTCAAGACAGTTGCCCGGACAATGTGGGACGGACAGAAATTTCAAACGGCAATACCTCAACGAACTGAAACGTGTTGATTATATTTTTATCTCCTTTTGTAAGTGAAGCTTTCCATAAAATGTTATTGAATTGGGGTCAGAAGTTGCTGAGAAATAGCCCGGACAAAAGCGGGACGGTTGGACGGGACGGATGAAAGGAAATATGGAAGACCGGACAGAAGGACGGACCTGCACTCGAAGCGTCGACAATAAGCTACACCGAAATTGTTTCGGAGAGCATAACTAACATATTTCTATCCTTAAACTAACGATATGTATTTGGGTTTACTTCTACGGTCAGGAATCAATATAAAACAATTATATTATCTTTTATTCAATATAGCTACTGCATATGGAAATGGGGTATACTTTGCGACAACATCCAGCTATTCCAACAGGTATGCAGTTCCTGATGCTAATGGCGTTCGTCGTATGTTCCTAAACAAAGTTTTAGCTGGGGAGTACTGTCAAGGCAACGGCACTTTGTTCGTGCTCCCGGAGAAGCTTACGGTCAAAAATGTGAAGATTTGTTACGATTCTGCCGTTGACAATACCGGGAAGCCCTCAATGTTTATAATTTTTCATGACACACAGGCATATCCTGAGTACCTCATAGAATATACCAGCTGAGCAGGGATAACATTACATTGTGGATCAAATATGACCTCTGACCCAGAGACCATATGAATGCATTCATGGTGTTAACATTTTAGCAGTGACTGTATCCTGTATTTTATTCGAGAGCAAAGTGGACAATTATAAGGAAAAAAAAATACATACAAACAGTTATTTTTAAAATGCATACTTGGAATTTAGCAGCAGCGTTGAACCATGTCATATAAAACTGAGTGTTTATAATTATCAAACACTTTATCATTTTTCTTATTAATTTTCAGACAAAATAAAATGAGTCACACGTTTTGAAATCAGCTGTAGGGTTATACGCACTTTTTTTTATTAAAGATATTAAGCTATTTTTGCAAGATAGATCTAACTATGGTCTTAACATAACAGATATCTGTATTATACTTCTATTATTCACGGACGATATGGTTATTATAGGCCAATCCAAAGAGGATCTACGGTCCAGTTTAATTCGTTTAAACGAGTATTGTTATATTATACATGGGGACTCGAGGTTAACATTGAACAGACTCAGGTTGTTATATCCAGAAAAAGTGGCACAATTCGAGCACGTGAAGACTTTTGTTATAATAAACAGAACATTGAGATTATGGATAACTTAATTTATCTCGGTGTGGTTTTTATTTATACTGGGTCTTTTGATATAAATAACCAATATCTAATCGGCAAAGCATCCAAGGCGCAGCATTAACTCCTTAACAATGTGATTAAATACGAAGTAAACTCCGCAATGGCTATACAACTAGTTGATGCTTTCGTGATTCCAATCCTTAGCTATAGTAGCCTCATTTGGGGACTTTCCTAATCTAAGGATTTGGAGAGACTAATCTAAGAATTTGGAGAGACTAATCTAAGGATTTGGAGAGACTAATCTAAGGATTTGGAGAGATTGAGTTTTAAGTTTTGCAAGAGTATTCTTGATGTAAAAACCAGAACATGCAATGCCGCAATTTACGGTGAATCGGGTTGACTACCTCTTTATATCAATAGATATGTATATATAATTAAATATTGGTTAAAACTAATATTTACAGACAATATTATGTTAAAAACTGTATATGATATGTCACTTGAAGACACCCGTAAAACAAATTGGCATCAAACGTTACAACCTTATTGTCGGAATACGGATTTTCCGATATATGGGAAAATCAAGGTAGGCATATTTAAGCAAAGGGTTATTGATAATGTTATACAAAGGTGGTACAGTGATTTAGAACATAGTAAGATTTTGTCACTTTTGTACAAGTTTATTAAACCAGATTTTTGCTTGAGCGAATATTTAGAAAAAGTAATACCAAGAAATACGAGTATAAGTTAAAGGGTAAACTTGACTAGACTTCGTCTTTCTTCGCATAACCTTAACATAGAAACTGGTAGACATGGAAGTAACAGAGTACATAGACCAGAACGAAAATGTCCGTGTTGCAGCTCTGATGTTATAGAAGATGAATTTCATTTTGTTATACAATGTTAAGCTTACAAATAAATTAGAAACACGTATATAAAACCCTATTTTTATAAAAGACCAAGCGTGTATAAGTTTGTTGAACTATTAAATTGCAATAAGAGATCAACTATTGTAAAAGACAGTGGTGCAGTGGAAGACAGTGGTGCAGGGGTAGAGCGTCGGCCTCTCACATCAAAGGTCCCTGGTTCGAGTCCCGTGATGAGCGGGTCCTGACTTTGGGTTTTTTCCACACAATCGGCGCGAGTACTGGTTAAGTATCCAGGAAGCAGACATCGAGCGTGATTAATATAAGCTTAAAGCTTGTTTCGCAATCGATTTAAAATAAATAAGTTTAAACTAACTATTGTAAAATTATGCAATTTTATCAAGAAAGCCTTAATATTACGAAATGAGTATGTATTAAATATGTTATGATATGTATAATTTGCGACAGAATAGTTCATGCAATTTCTCCTTCAGTAATAAAATGTTCACAGTCGTCTGCTGCAGAGACGTCATGAAAACCGTATGTAAGTGGGAAAGGGTTAATAGTACGTTAATACTAGTTTACGCATACAAGGTTTACTCTGCTTGTTTTTTTTAACACTGTTTCTTGGGGGAAAATCAACATCGATTAACACCTCCTGATCACGGGTATAGTTATGACCACCCACTGACCGCGGAATGGCCAGGATGTTATTTATTTCATTCAAACGATCCGATTCCCATTTGTTTTAAAAATAATTATAAATGAAACAAGTAACGAGACAAAGTAATGATTCGAATCATTCTGGTTCCATGACAAACATAGAACACATATACTTACTATGTCACTGGATGCTACTAAAGTATGTTATTCCATTCATCATTTAATTGTGGCCTTTGACCGTCATATTAGCATTCATACGCTCAAATGAATTTCACCTCGCAATACAATTACATTTTTTTGCGAACAATAAAAAAAATAACTGTAATCGAATGTAGTTTAAATTATGGGACAAAACGATATAACGTTTTAGAAAAGGATTCCAGAAGTTGTTCTGTGACATGGTAATTTCATTAATTTCCCTTATCGGGAAATAAACGCAGTATCTTTTGTCGTGTGGTCAATTTTAAACCATTCAAAACGAGAGATACACATTGATGTGGGATAAACTGCAATTGTTAAGAAATAAAAATAGACTCTTCACAATTACTATCGAGTATTTATACATTTAAGGTGTCAAACAGTTCATAGAGGATGTTTTGTTTGTTTTATGAATATTATTTCATTACTTGTTAAAGGTCAATTGAAACGCACTTTTTTTTTATTGTATTTTATTGTGACCTTTAGTTTTATAATAACAACTGCGTAAAAATTGTCACTCAATTATTTGAAATAATGTTGTTATCATGGATTGTGTATTGCCGCACCTGTATCGTTAACTTAAAAATCTAAAGAATTTGTGTCACGTTATTAAACCGGAAGTGACGTCAGTTGATGCTTACAAAAATGGTGGATTATTAGATTTCAGAGGATTGCTTTCGTTGTGTTAATAATTTGTATCTATTTCTCGTGAACGCTGAATTGACACGACACAATACCGGTTCGGTGCGTTGCTCCAGGCTGTAGTAACTCGTTCGTACCAGGCCTTTCCTTGTTTACATTCCCAGGATACACCGATTTAAACTTGAAATGGAGGAAGAACATAAACCGTGGATTCTTTTGAGCCAGCGATATTTGTTATGGAAATCTACTAAGTATTTTCGGTTATGTCAGAAACATTTTAATGAAGATTGTTTTGTAATAAGTCCCAGGCTTACTGCCGATCTTGGGTTCAAACCCGGAAGATTTCAATACAAAAAGAACGCAGTGCCAACGATATTCAGGAATACCAGTTTGAACAAAAAGTCCGTGGTGCTTTTGGGAAAAGACAGCGACAAGAGGTAAGGATTTTTTTTTCAATATTTAACAATCGTAGATAATATTTAATTATAATTTATTCTTCTGTGTTTGAGGTATTATGAGTAATTAGAAGATAATAAAAACAACTAGAAGTGGTCAAAAGTTGCTCACAATACGAATTTTGTGAAATGATGACACATTTGATTTCTAAATCTACATTTGTAAAACAATTGTATTAGTTTTCAGAGGGGGGGGGGGGGGGGGGGGGGGGGGGGGGGAGTATTTAAATGCTCGTTTATTCCTTTCTGATTAAAACTTATAAATTCATGAACATTTTTATATAAATCATAATCCTATCCAGCATACAAAAGCTTCTGCAGTAGACTTATTTCATTAGAATGAAGAAATTGTTTGATAGTCAAGATTCATGAGGAATTATTTCCTTTTTAAAAAATGTTTTTGCTTCTTTTTTTTATCATAAGTACATTTACAATGTTTTATAAATATATATTTGCAAAATTTATTGCCAAGAATTATTTCGAATTTGTTTGCTGCAGATTTTTGAATATTGAGAACGGTTATATAAGAAGAGTTTAATAACCAATTAGCCCAAGTCCCTGTAGGTACAATACAAGGGTTATAACACCAATTAATTAGTATGTAACCAACACACATGGAACAAGACAGGAAATGATTGCATAATGTTACATAACATAAGTCACCCTGCCATCTGGTCACAGTGTGATATGATAGACCTCTTTAGAATTGCATATATATTACTGTTTTGTGCCACCTCATGTTTTCAATAACAAAATGTGTCAAAATATTCCTTTCTCCATCAATTTTATTTTTACTATTTTTTTTATTTTTGTTTTAAAAATCAAAATCTAAGACACATACAATTGCTATGACTCTTTTGATTATCTGATCATCATATTTTGACTATGAGCAAGTTACCTTGAGTG
This sequence comes from Serripes groenlandicus, assembly GCA_031761405.1. NCBI lineage: Eukaryota > Metazoa > Mollusca > Bivalvia > Cardiida > Cardiidae > Serripes > Serripes groenlandicus. The sequence continues at coordinate 255,305,344 of JASEVX010000001.1, read as the reverse complement.
GCTTTTACTACAATATGTATTTTTATACAATAATCACATATAAGATGAAAATTCACGGACAACACCATATAACGGTATGAAACATTATATTTTAGACAACATCGACAAGCTGATGGATGAAGTTATGGACAGGTGAAAAACGCTCAACAGCTATCAGGAATACAGAGAAGACTTGAAGAATGCAATGGTGTCCACACCCAAACCTGTTTGTCACAAATACCCAGCTGTCAATAAAGAAGCTGTTTTATCAGCTCACAAGTCAAGATTTAAATTATTAGCAGTTCTGGTTACTCCCAAAGGAAATGCCTTGATAAAATTCGAAAAAATCTTGAAAAGGGCGTTAAAACACAAAACAATAAATCAATCCTTATTTTTTATTTTGGTTCCTGAAAGAGCAATTAAATCTTAATATGATCCATAATCTAGTAAAACCAACTATGTGGACTTTTGAGTGTAATGTAGTTCAAGATCAGTCTTAACACATGTGCTGTTTGATCTACCTCTGCTATAGACAACAAACAGTCAAGGTAGATGTCAACATGGTTAATATTGATTGATTCATGTAGGAAGGATGTAAAGGGTGACAATTTGATAGCTACATGTAGATTAGTTTTCCTGCACAATGCTCAAATTGATATAAGTGTGGTCAGATGAAGCGTTGCTTTTAAACGTAATTTATATTTTAGTCTAGAAGTTCCAAGCATATCGGGAAAGGGAGAAATTACTGATTTTAATCCTTTCTCACATACAACAAATCTGCAGCAGACAACTGTATAGTGACATAAACCTGAACAAAATCTTAAAAAAGAGAACAATTTCTCATTTTGACACAATGTTTTCCACTTTTAGTCATAGTTTATCCATTCAATTATAGAGATTTTCTATTTTTTGACAAAAATGATCAAAGTCGTCTGCTGCAGAATTGTCGTATGAGGAAAAGGGTTGACTGTTAAACAAAGTTGGAATATTTTGTCCAATCATGAGCAATTTCTCTTTTTGCAATAATGTTTTCACAAGTCGTCTGCTGCAGAGGCGTCAGAAAGCGTCTATAGGTGGGAAAGGGTTTATTAAGCAAACAATGTTTTCAAGTGTAGCTATCAATATATTATAGGCATGAACAGTGGAAAGAATTAACCATGTCCTGCAAACTGAAAATCAGAAGCAGAAGACAGCATCAAGATCTGTGTAAATTATTGAAAATCTCTATGAATGAAGGAAAAATTAATCTTTATGGGAAATGTTCTCCTTTTTCAGGAATGATTTCATTAGTCAGGTGCAAGTGGGAAATATCTAACATTGCATTCACAGCTTGCAACAATGTAGACATGGAATTGTAAATATAACAATATATATTTTTACTGGTTTAAATGGTAATCACATCTATTTTACATGGGTCAAATTATTTAATAGTCTCTATAGCATATTTAAATCCAGTGTACTGCTCAGAGGGTCACCTTTGTCTGATACTTTCCACAGCACACAGGCTAGTAGCACTTTCCGCACACCCCTTCCAAGTCTATGCCATATCCATCTTGTAAGCCTTCGGTAGGCTACATGTCTGTACACCCTGTGAACAAAAGTTGTAGATATATTGTATTTATTGGAAAAAAGGAAATTTCCAGCAAATTATTTCTATTTTCCCACTTATGTTTTCAACTTCGAGAACAAATTTATATTTATGTTATTGTACTAATATATTTTGAAAGCATTTACCGTATGTACTTGCATTTGTTGTTGCAAATATTCCAAAATTTACTGCTGCTTTAGCAGCTTATGATGTATGAAAATTGAAAATAAAAATTTATTACATCAATGGATGTGTTTTCTTCTGCTTTATCTGATGATGATTTATGTTGTTTATTGTTTTTTAATATAATTTCAACATCCTTTCAATTATTACATCAGGAACAAACAAACATTTACTTTATTATGATCCCTAGTAAAGCAAACCAGCAATAGGCTAGGATATGTGCCTTACCCTATAGGGGCACACTCCACACTGACTTTGGATTGATCCACAGCAGGCCCCTTCAAAATCCCGACACTTACTAGGGTAGATTCCCTGTTTACAGACAAGTCTGATATTTTTTTAAAATAGGTTAACCTCTTTCCCACATGCTAACTTGTGTTTACGCCTTTGCAGCAGAAGACTGTTGAAAACATTGAGACAAAAAGAGAAATTGCTCAACATGATGTTTTCCGCTCTCTTCAGTAGCTATACCTTCATTAAAACTGATTTTCCACTTTTGTCTTTCAGTCTCCTGCTGCAGAGTAGGTGTATTTGGGAATGGATATTTACATATATATATGAATGCTTAATATACAGAGGAAATTTAAAACTTCACTTACTCATGGATCGGTTCATCTTCCCCTACTTGTCCATAACAATCCAACTATTCATAAAAGGAGGTCTCTACAACATACTGGTTCAGGCAGTTGCCTATGAAACCTTCGTGATCTGTAATGCATGTCAGGCCCGAGTCCTCCAGCAGGCTATCAATTAAACCATTTTCTCTACAACAGCAGGATTCGCTAATTGTTGCTATTGGTACACACTGCCCACATTGACACCTGAAAAAGGGAATTTATGTAACTTAATTTCCACCTCTTGACTTCCACATCTAAAGCATGTTTAAGAATTAAACTAGATCATTGTTTCCTTGGGAACTAGACTTGTACTTGCTCAGGGTGAGTGTATTGAAGGGTGAGGTCACTCTACGATAATCGTCAGATTTCCAATATTAACTTGTCGTCCTGAGGTCTACCATACCTGTACGCATTTTATCGAGGAAAAAAGTCGATATGTAAACCTCGATAAGGTTTTTGTGTACTGTAGAGGTTTAAATCGACACCGCGTTGCTTCCTTTTTTGTTAAATTATGTAATTTATCAGGGCGTGTGTGTGTGTGTTTGAAATGTATTCGAAGACATCGTCTTTTGTGTTACGAAAAAGCAGGTATTGTCCGTAAATCGCGGATTGGTTGCGTTTAAGTCCTGATTTAAGAACAAACACCAACGTATATAATCAATCTCAACGTCTTGGCAAGTTTATGCTCGCCAAATCGTTAAATTTGCACGGAGAGGGTAAATAAAACCAAATAATGAATGAATGGCCAGTCTGTACGATGCCGATGTTGAAACATTAAAGAACGGATAGATTTATATCATTGTGATGCTTGTCTTTTCAAATAAAAGTCGGCGCTGATATAAATGTTTATCACAGATATTTGTCATTTATCCCTTTACATATGTACTTTGAGACATTTCAAAATATGTTAAGCAATTTCTCAGTTTTCAACTTTACAATTAATTTACGCAGAATTTGGCAAGTTGTTTTCAAAGTCTTTTGCTGCAGATCTGTCTTTTATCGGATAGGTTTTAATTGCAAACTCGGATCTGGGGCTAAGGTTTGCAATTTCTAGTGTTATCTTTTACCACAATTAGGATCCGAAGAAAATATAATTATTATTAATTATACCGACAATCCATGTATGATTTGATTACGGAATGGTATATGTTTACCGTCAACCATTGTCCATGAAAATAAATGTAACAAACAATTGTGTTTGTTGCGATTTAAATGTAAGACAATGAAACACTTCTAATGGTATATTTAAAGTGGATTTGAATGTAAGACAATGTACCACTTCTTAAGGTCTATTTAAAGTGTGCGCTTAGAAAATAAACAGTTTGTGCAAATTAATAATTATTGACAATTAAGACCAAAAGCGGGCCAGAATAGATGAAAAAATGCATGGGTAAAAACGGTAATTGCTGTACTGATTAACAAACATATTTTAATGATGTTTTGCCATCTTTAAAACATATAACTAGTAAGTATTTGCTCGCCAAATAGTTAACTCTGAACGGCGAGGGTAAAGAAAAACAAAGAATAAAATACAGTAATCATTTTGTGAATGTTCGTTAACGTGAATACATATATATTGAATTAATTTATCATGGCGTATTCTAAGAGTGATTTTCTAAGTTGGGATGACGATCTAGACCTTGATAATTTGTTAGGTGATTACACTTGTAGTTACATAGAGTTTTCGGATGATGAGATTGAAATTGTTACTAGTACTAAAAAGAAGCAGCAGGGAACAAAACCCTCTGAGAGAAAAAAGGGTCCTTATTTGTGTTCCGTATGTACACATAATTATTCTTCAATATCTGGGATACGTGGCAACATGCGCAAAAAACATGGAGTGACAACTGTGAAAGGTATGTGTCTGATGAATACTATTTGATATTGCTGGATAGATGATATGAGTTCGACCATGCTAACAGGTACGATATGTCCCCTATGGCACAATACAGTTCTAAACTAGACTCTGCATCCACGCAGTCTGATTTAATGACACTTTCAACAATATTTGTTAAATGTTAGATGCTGTCGGATATAATTTTTTGGTATTTCTTTGCTGCTGTAACTCAATCCATAGGATCTAGGCGATTGCGAGTTCGAATCCTGGTTAGGTTCTTTGTTATTCCTAAATCATTGTGACTAGCGTGTGTGTATTTCTGAGCTGTTTTTGATATTGTGGTATTTCTAGATGACCCCGTAGAACTCGGGTTAGTACTATTTAGACCGTCCCAGGAAATGGTTTACTGGGCATGCGCAGGGGAAGCGACATTTTGAAATAGCGCTTACGAACCCCTGTCCACAAACATTACTTGGACGCTGAAGCGATAACACGTTCACGTAGGACGAAGATAAAATAACTAGTGTAGACTGTAGTTTTAGTTACAAGAAGCTGTACCCTCGGAGTCTGTCCAGTACTGTGGATTGCAGGTAGGATTTAACGTTTAACAACATTGGCGCTGCGAGCTTTTCATTCCTGCATTTGTGGGCATGACTAGCTCATAGTTTATATTCGCTGGATTGAGTCAGCGTGCGTTGGCCAGGTGAATTCAAATTTCTGTTTTTCTTTGCTGGAGGGCCGGTTTGGTTTTCGGCATAGTTAATAACAGGTAGTTACATGTTTTGACATGGCGATGCATGCTGCCCCAGAACAGCATTTATGGAAATGCTGGTTGCGAAATGTTCGCCGTTTTTGAAATTCGGTGTTTTTTTTTTAACAATACCCCACCCACTTTTTTAACAATTGTTGGTTGTGGTCTTGTGATTATTTCATTCTTGTTTTGAATTAGATTTTGCCTGTTTTCAGATACAATGCAGCTAATTGGCATTCTTAAGCAATTACTCAAAACATTCTTTCTAAATTTAAGATTTTCCAAATTTTGTTTTTGAAAAAGGATAAAGGAAATAATTAATTATATAGGAAATATGGTGTAAAAAGTAGCAATCCTTATATAATTTAAGTGGAGTGAGATAAAGATTGAAATATTCGACTATCAGAAAGTGCAAATCCTACTGAACAATGTCTACTTGTCGCCGGCTAAAATGAAGTGGTAATAAGTATGAAAACATTGTGGAAAAAGTAGCAAATCTTTTAAAATGGTTTAGGAAGAACTTATTGATCTAGTTTGCGACTTTTGAAAAGTGGAAACTTATTTTGAATGTTTTTTCTGTCACGGCTATAACCAACGTGGTATACTTTATGATAACTTTGTGGAAAAAGTAGCAAATGTTAAAACACATTAAATCATTAGATTAGGCTAGAATTTTCAGAGGAAGATACAGAATATCTAAATGATATTATAATTTACGAGTTTCCGACTTAATTTATAGTGGAAACTTTTCGGAGAATAAAGTGGAAAAGATAGGAAGAACATTTAAAATATAAATGGTGAATTGTTCACGCATATTTTTAAGTTGTCCTGTACCGAGCTAACCAATATCTGTTTCCGACTAAAGAAAGTGGATAAGATAGGAAGAGCATTTAAATAATAAATTGTGAATTGTTCACGCATGTTTTTAAGTTGTCCTTTACCGAATTAACCATGGAGCAAATATTAATCAATTACTGTTTGGGAAAGGAGTTATTGTATTTACCTGGGGTTGGAGAAGGTATGGCGACTAAAATATTGCAGTTAAGAGAAGAGAAGGGGAATGTGGATATTGATGGTCTCCAGTCTATACAAGGCCTTAAGGTAACGGATGAATTGGTGAATATGATAAATTTTCATCCTTATGTGTCGGCCAGGGACTGTGAAAATTTTGAAGGCCCAACTAAACCAGTCAACGATATGCGTCAAAGGGCGTCTACACAGCAACCGGCAGATAATGCGGTTTCTCAGGAACAGGATTACAAGGGTAACTTGTTACATCCCTTTGAGAATCAGTCATTGGGGGGTCCCCCAGCATGTGTTCCAAGAAGTGGCACAGACAGTTCACAATACAACCCCAATTATAATGGGGCTGGATATATTCAACAGGTAACTGGATATAATAGGCCCATCCAAAGATCTATACGTTTTAATGGAACAGGATCATGGCCTATGGAAAGGGTGCATCTAGATTTCATTGGTCCATTGCCTAAAACTATACAGGGGAATGAACATATTCTGATGATTGTAGATCAGTTCACGAAATGGGTTGAATGTATTCCTCTGCCATCCCAGACTGCAGAAGTAACCGCCACTGCCGCGGTGAATGAATTATTTTCAAGGTTTGGATACCTATTTCAAGTATTCACGGATCAAGGCCGAAATTTTGAGAGTACTTTGTTCACAAACGTCTGCAAACTTTTGCATATTCACAAAGCAAAGACCACTCCGTACACAGGCCTTCGGCCAACGGGCAGGTCGAACGGTTCAATAGAACACTAATGGATTCAGTTAGATGTTTTGTAGGGAAAACACAGAATCAGTGGGACAAATATCTGCCGCAGATTGCCAGTGCTATGCGTTCAACTGTAAATCGCAGCACGGGGTTTACACCAAACATGTTGATGCTTGGAAGATAAGTGAATCAACCTGCAGAACTAATGTACCCTGTGAAATCACATAAATAGTCACAAAACACAGGGGATTATTGCCATAACCTTGTTGAATCAATGGAGTCCGCTCACAATGTTGCCAGAGAACAACTAAGAGGGACTCAGAAACGTATGAAACGCTGCCTCCATGGAAAGGACCAGGTCGTATATTGGAGATATTATCCCCGTATCACTATCGTGTGCAATTTAAAAATAAGGTATTCAGCGCTAACCATGATAGGTTAAAACCATGTAGAACAGAGGAAATTCCGAATTGGTGTAGAACTGATAAACAGAATAAGGACATTTATTGTTTATGCAGAAAGCCAGATGACGGGAATTTTATGATAGCATGTGATGTTTGTGATGAGTGGTTTCACGGAAAGTGTGTTAACATGACAGCACAGGATGGAATGCTCATCGACAAATATATGTGCCCTAAGTGTATGGTTAGCTCGGTCCTTCAGAAGTAATTGTTCCATCTAGTGAAAATGTGTTGTTTCTCTTTCAGACATGGCCGAGGTGTATACAACAGATGGGACGGAACGGAGTCCTAGAAGGAGCTGGATTGCCGAGAAGGAGTTTAATAAAGATTTTTCTTCTATGACGCCTTCTGAAAGGGTCATATTTAATATAAGAAGAGGACACATGATTGAACCGAAGGAGTTCTTCATGATTGTCGGAACCGACCCCAAAATAAAAAAGGGTTGAACTGGCGGATTTGGTTTCTGCGCAGTACGAAGTGGCAGTTAGACAGGATAGCTTGAGATGGGTGGAAAGGATGCAGAGGGAGGCAACAATCCTGTTCTCTGCAGACTGGATTGTAAGAACAATTCCACACAGAGACGCCAGGAAAAATATAGCACTGAGGCAAAACAGGCCATATAAATCCTATACCGTTGACAGGACAAGTACTGGGTTGACCAGGGACGTTCGCAATAATGTGACGGTTACGCGGTACAGTGAAGGAAAAACGGGGGAGCAAGCAAATTCGGATGAGGAAATCCTGTCACATCCTTTAATGGAGGAATCCGATAAGCAAAGGCAGAGAGATTCCGACCTAGTAGAGACGTATACTCCTAGGAAAATGGTAGAAAAAAGGCGGACGTACCGCAGCAGCTCAGAAGTACCGCATTTGTATGAAAGGGCAGAAAAGAGAAGGCGGATAAATTCCGGCCAGGAAGAGAAATCGGGTGGATCAAAAGGGGGGAGACAACAACCCGGCCTAGAACCCGAAAAAAAGGGATGGAGAAAGAAACAGAGTTCAAACTACTCTAGAAAACGCTGCGTGTCGGAACCAGAGGCAAGGCCACGTGACTACCAAGGAAGTGGACCTCTCAGAACAATGGTTTTCAGTAGATCGGACATCAGCGGACCTCAGTCACATAGAATGGAGGCACAAGAGGATCTACGGGTTACTCTTCAAAATCTCAAACATAGAGTAGGAAAGAGACGCCGTGACTCTATGGAAGAACACCCCATACCAGCCAAACGAATGGTGGTACAACCTGGAGGCAGCATTAAGAAGAAAACCAAGTGCTTGGTAAGAGGATGCCCACATGAGTGTGCAAAACTCAAATGGCATGCCTACTATCACTTCCTGGCTTGCTGCAAGGTTGAATGTGGAATTAAACCTTCCACAGAAGTTACAAGGAAGAGGGCCGCTTGTCTGAAGTATTTAGCCACTCAGGTGTTGTTGCACCGACAGGCAACAGTTCAGGATCTGGTGGAGCTAGTGAATTGGACTTGGGACAGCAAGGGTTCATTTATCACTTATATTACCGACATACAGGGCTCAATGGATGCTCTTGCGGTGCACATGGAAGTGAGTGCACCCGGAGAGTTCACTCCAATGACTTCTCCAGCGACACTCCTTCATTGGAGGGTTCTGTGTCACCTTCTGAACCAACTCACACCGGATCAACAGGAATCCTTTGCTCTACTTGAGACAAATGAAAGGATCAGTGAAGTGGACCAGGAGGCCAATGATTCCCTGCCTATATCAAAGGAGGGTATTCCAGAGAATGAATCCTCGCCTAAGGAACATGGAGGATTAGCCAGTCAAATCAATCCGGAAGCTGGAACCCTGCTTGGTGAAACAGAGGGCTCTTCTATGAATATGGATTGTACAGAGGGACCTGAAACCCTGCCTACCAGGAAGGAGGGTGCTGGTACCTCTGAAGTCAGCTCGGACGAGGAGAGACGATTGCTGGAAATGGACTTGGAACCCCCAAAACCCCAGCGACCCCCAAAAATACATCGGGAAGGAATACAGGCAAGGGGCACACAACCGCCTAAAACCGTTACTACTCCATCATATGCGGAAGTAGTACAGCAGGTAGGAAAGTCAAATTCCAGGGGGGAATCTACAATGATGGTGCTTTCGAAGGGCGCACTGCCAACTCGCATTCAAAAAGAGACTGAGGAAATGGAGGCCTTCGATAGCCATTTCCATTTGGATAGGCTGTTATATGAAGAGAGACAGGCAACAGGATTATCGGTGGAAGAAGCTATTAAGCTACCGGTCGGCAGGTCTCCAACCTATCCAGTAAAAGTAGTAGGAGGGGTGATCAAATACTGTGATCCTGAAAATTTAGGTAAAGTTAGTTACCCCACTAACCCAAAATGGAGGATTGCTGTGGGTGTCCATCCCAAAAAAGTGGGTAAGATGATGCCAGAGAAATGGGTCGAATTAGAGCGACAGATCCACAGCAGCCGAGTTATAGGTATCAGTGAAGTAGGACTCGACTAATCCGTCCCTAAAGAGAACTGGACTCCTCAAGTGGATGCCTTAGAAAGGATCCTGAAAATGGGAGCAATCGGACTCGTTCTTATAGTCCATCTCAGAGGAGCAAAAGGGGAGCCATTGGGATTAGCAGTCCATAAAATATGCAGGCAAATGTTTCAGAAACATTGTTCTAAATTCCAGAGGATACACCTGCATACTTTGTAGCAATTTTGAGGTTGCCAAGGAATGGATGAATGTCTTTCCAAATTGCTACAGTAAGGAAGATCTATCTGCCTAAACAAGATATTGGTAGAAACTAATTCGCCACATCTCGCAATAGCTTCAGTACTTAGAAACAACACTCAGGCATACATGTGGGAAATTGCGGAGGTAGTTGCTCGTATCAAAACAACGAGAGTTTCGGTGGTATTAGCCTGTGGAGTACAGAACGGGCTGGAGCTTTATGGCCGCGTTTAAAAGAAACGAGCCAGAAAATCATCCAAGAATTGCCGCATACATGAAATGGGCAATTTAGTGAATGCAGCCACGTACTAAAGACGGGTTGGCAAAGCTAGAGTGGGGCATATGACTGATTAAATACAGCCACGTACTAAAGACGGGCTGGTATATAAAAGATGTCATACGTTTAATGCGGTCACGTACTAAAGACGGGCTGGCTTCTCAAGTAGTTCAAGTGGATGATTTTAGTAAAAAAGTTTATCAGTGTGCAGAAAGGGTCCAGAAAATCATCCAAGAATTGCCGCATACATGAAATGGGCAATTTAGTGAATACAACCACGTACTAAAGACGGGTTGACAAAGCTAGAATGGGAAAAAGGACTGATTAAATACAGCCACGTACTAAAGACGGGCTGGTATATTAAAGAGGTCATACGATTGGATGCGGTCACGTACTAAAGATGGGTTGGCATCCCAACTAGTTCCAGTAGATGATTTTAGAGGAAAAGTTTAGGTTAATCAGGGTGCAGATGAGGAACTGACCTGGATATGGGAAGGACTACCCGGAGGTCAATGTGTGCAGGAGTAGTACTGGCCCAAGAGACAGAGCTATAAAACGGGGGGGGGGGGGGATGTGGTATTTCTAGATGACCCCGTAGAACTCGGGTAAGTACTATTTAGACCGTCCCAGGAAATGGTTTACTGGGCATGCGCAGGGGAAGCGGCATTTTGAAATAGCGCTTACGAACCCCTTTCCACAGACATTACTTGGACGCTGAAGCGATAACACGTTCACGTAGGACGAAGATCAAATAACTAGTGTAGACTGTAGTTTTAGTTACAAGAAGCTGTACCCTCGGAGTCTGCCCAGTACTGTGGATTGCAGGTAGGATTTAACGTTTTACAACAATATTCTTCTTGGACCTATTCTTTTCGAATTCCTCACTTTAGGCATATTTATATATTTGGCATGGTCCCTGTAAACATAAAGTAAATGAAGATTATAATGGAATCAGTGATTTGCTTCAAAACAGTAATTTAAATGCGCAAATGGTACATTGTTGTTTTTTGAGAATAAATCAAATTATACAGATTAATTCGAAAGATCTAAGATTGCTATTCGACTCCAATATGAAACTAGGTAGACCAAGGCATTTTTTAGACATAGAATTTGGTTGTAGACAATTAGTTTTACGCCGTTTTCAACATTATTTCAGTTATATATAACAGGAACATTTCACATAATATTGATTCTGGAATAAACAAAACGATACTAGACAATGCACCTTGCACAAAGGCCTTCAACCATGACTCGTGCCACGACTGGGGTTAGTTTAAAAAAACGGTTCTGTTATAGGAAGTTTGATTGATATATGTTTATTGCTGATTTAAATACTTTTTCATGTATGTCAGGGCAGGTGCACTTGACACAGTTTCATTTATGAACAATTGGAATGACTGGCCGAGTATTGTTTGAGCTCACAACCACTTTAGCCATGATGTTAGTGACTGAAGTTTGCACATAGAAGATGCAGGATAAGGACTGTGCTGTCACCGCTCTCGCGCTCTATTTATTAGGTAGCGTTGCCTTTCGGCTCTTTTCGCTAATTTATTACATAGGTGGAATTTCCTTGCCGTTTGTTATGACATATGCGGAGGTTCCTTGCCGGTTGTTTTCACTTCCGGAAGTCGTAATCGCGTTGTTTGGCTTGCATGCCACAAGCTCGTCGTTTCACAAGATTAAGGTCCAATATTGCCCCACATGATGTAAGTTTTGTCGAGTTTGTTGCATATTTATATGATTTATCCGATACATGTACATGCTTTAAAGCTTAGCGCCTGTTTATGTGAGAATTTGACTTAAAGTTGGACGTTGTCACACCCCACCCACTTCTATTTAATATTGGAAATTATTTGGTTTATTCTGAATAATATCGTGGACATAGATATCTATGTCCCTAGTAATATTTAGATAAATTGAGGTTTATTTGGATGTCTAAAGATTTAATTATCATCTCATAATTCTTCAGTGTTAAGATGACTGACGGTAGAATGTTCAAGGTCATGCCTAATTATTGTACAATTTAACTTGTAGATTGTTTCATGATGCAATAATATGTTAGTTTATTTACAACCTGCTTTGTATGTTGCAGGTTCTTACCGCATGGGATATGATAATATTCAGGGACGAGTATTAAATAAAGTTGAAATCGATGCTGGGTTTTCGAGTATTGGATATTATTCCTCCCTCTGGTTATACTAGCTGTAAGGTTCCTAAATGGTTCTATACCGAGACAGCATAAGGACACAATATAAAATGTTTAATATTCACAATGATATCTGCTTTAAGTTATAATCAGAAGCACAATTGGAGTATGTTATTTATAAGAAATTAGTACAGAACCTTCCAACACTAAATATGAAACCTTTTCATTGAAATAAACATTTATTTGTTGGTAAATCATGTTTTCTATATTTCTATAAAAACCGAACATGTATTGAATTGCAAGATCAATATTCTCGAAAATGGCCAAAAATCAGTCAAAATGAAATGTCTGTAACTTCGTTTGTATTCTCTTACACAGAAATGCTTAAAGAAAACCAAGAATGCTATTCTAATACGCATTAATATGTAGGGAACAGTCATATAAACCTTATGTGATAACAATTTTTTTTCGAAAATATAAAAAAACAAACTTTAATAAGCATTTAAAATCCGAATTCAAAATAAGCCAGTTCGCGATTATCAAAAAATATACATCGGCAATTTCCGTAAAATATATCGGGAGTGACGTCAGAGGGTGGAATTCAGTGTTGACTTTCATTGTGTTGACAGTTTTAATCGGGAACGCATCGATGAATTTAGAATTTTAAAGAGACATAAAACGTAAAAATGCCTAAAGAGTGTGTGGTAGGGGGGTGTTCTAATATGCCGAAGGACGGTGTTAGCTTTCATAAATTCCCAAAGGACGACACAGTAAGAAAAATGTGGGTAAAGGCGGTGGATTCGACGCGGAAACTTTGGAAAGGTCCCACACATTTTTTAAATGACTGTATTGATCCTGCGTTTTGGATAAAAAAATCAATGGGAATATATGTAGTGAAACAGTTAGTAAAAGGAGCCGTGCCGTCAATGTTTGCTCGACCTCAACCGATAATGAGTGAAGATATCTACAGAAAAGACTTCCAGACGTCCGGAAGAGAAAGTCGACAAGCCCGAGTGAGAAAGAAAGAAAAGCAACTGGTTAGTAAATGAATTTAATTTAAGATTTTAAATGACATTCAAATACAAAGGAAGCACCCACTTCAAGCGTCATTTTCACATTTGACCTGAGAACTAAAAATCGTCCAACATTAAATCAGGAAAACCACTTACGAGAATATTTATCCCACCTACGAATAAACACTTTGAGGCATGAAAACAACCATCTAACCAATCAACACTATTATTTCATGATGATTAGCGTGTAATTACTTAAATTTACAACTTGATTACTAAAGTTAAGGACTTGATTAAATAAAATAATTTGCTAAATTCAATTATATAAAGATGATCGATGTTTGTTTTTCACAGCTTGCATAGAAATTCTTCCCAGTTGATTTTATCTTCCAAAATCAATTATCTATAAACACAAGCTGATAATTGTTTCCCATTGAAGTAAAACATAATGTTTTGAATGTAGCAACTACTGAAGACTTTAAACATATCAAATTGAAAGGTGGTCCCTTATATTATTGTCATGGGTTTTCGTGCATTTTTAAAATCTCAATCAACATCAGTATTCCGAACACTCAAGTCATATTTATTACTAAATCAATGTTATAGTGTATTTCCACAATATCGACAGACTAACAGATGGTGTTGAATAAAGTTTTGGGAACACCAGCAAATTATCTTTTATCTAATGCAATATATTTGTTTTCAACTTCGCTCAGAGATTTACCATAATTATTTGGGTTAGAATAAGTTATCCAAAGGGGTATGAAATAAGAAAAGAAAACTAGGTAACATTGTTGGAAAAGAAGGAAATGGTGACTGCCCTAGTTATATCTTTATTGACTAGCTAACATGTTTTTATTGTTATCACTTTCAATGTGTATCTGCAAAAGATGTCTGAATCAGGGAAATTGTAATTTGAGGAAAGGCAACCTAGAAATCTTTCTTAGAAAAGTATATTAAACTATTGATTATTATTTAGTGGTAATTTACTACAACTTGCAAAATGTATTAAAGTCATCTTAATCAGCGAAATAATTTATATATTGAAATTGTTGGCAGCTAGAGTGTTTTATGAGTTACATGTACATAAGTTGATATATTGACACTTTTATCATTTGGCCCATTCTGACGCCTATGGAGCAGATGGCATATTCTCCTTTTCCCCCTTTTTTTCCATTTTTATTCAAAGGTAATCTTTCTGTTTAATTATAGAGATTTTCTTTTTTTTGGCAAAATATATTCCAAGTTTTCTGCTGCAGAATTGTCACATAATGGAGAAGGGTAAGGGATAAATAAGGGTCTACTTTGTAAACACATGTGGTGTCTTATGAAATGATTTATGACATGTATTAATGGAGTGGCATCCTGTGGTCTAAAATGCCACTTCAGTGACTTGCAATTTGACTAATTAATTGTTATGACCTTTCCTTTGGATGTATTTGTTGACAAAAGCAGTTTCATATGTTATTGTTTCTTAATATTGATTTATTATGTGTTACAGGAACAAAGGCATTTTCAAAGATAGAGGATTATGTTTTAAGTCCAAGGCTATGCAAAGACATTCGAAAGCTTTCCTCCAACTTCCAGACTTCAGACTTGGAAGCATATCACAGTCTTGTAAATCAGTTTGCCCCCAAAATGTATTCATTTTTGTGGCGATTGACAATCGCCACAATGCTGACAGAAACAACAACAACGAAAAATATTTACATAGTCGGTTTTGAACAATCGGTTGATATTTTTTTTCCTAACTGCAAACTAATTTACTCACATCCGTTATAGTTCCATCATTGATGCAAAGACGTGATTAATAATAATTATGTCAGTGCTACTTTGGTACCGGTTTGTTACTAATATTTGAGTTTTATCGAGACATTATCTACATAGAGTTAAAATATGTAAATATTATCTTCGTCATGATTGGGCAGATAATAAATATCATTGCGCGTTCTGCCTTGCAAATAACGGCAAATAACTGATGATACTCAAATCTGGAAATTTCAAAAGGTTCTATAAATAGTTCGCTAGACCAAAAACCAGAAGAGCTTGTAAATCTCAATATTATAAACGCTTTATTTTGTAGTTGTTTAAATATATGAAAGCGTCTAGATGCTAAGACTGGTTTACAAAGGTTTAAAGGACACACGATGTTAGTGTGTACACACGTTATGTATACACGTCTGCACGTTCTAGAGCCAATTAGCAATCAATGCTGAAAGTGTAGCCTAATTTAGTTTGGAGATCGAGCATTATAATATATGTCTATATTTTTATAAATTGAACAGTTTGGCAAATAGTGAAATTGTGCTTTTTGAGCATGTTTTGTGTTTGTTTTTGCACTCACATTATTCGAAGCAGTTTAACAACCTCAGAGACTTATAAATACACTGTGTTTATATGTCTCTGACAACCCTCAATCATGCATGAAGGGACTAAATTGAACAGACCTGTTTAATATCGGACATCATTGAAACAAACACCAAACTAATGGATACTGTTTTCTCTCCTTTCTTCATAATTTAGTCATTTCTAAAGTGTAAAATATATTTTATCTTAATATGGCATAGCGACCTGGTGATAAACATGTGATTACCCGAACAATTTAGATTACAAATAGCCATTCTAATGAGCTAAAACGGTAGTCTATCGAATACCAACTAGATTTTTCATAACTTTGGAATGGCCTAATTTTGAACACATCATGACCAATTTCAGAACGTAACTAAAAAATCACCAAGACAACATCCTGGCAAACTAATATTACTCTACTGTTAAAAGATGCAGGGTTGATACATTCTCAAATATACCCTCACCAGAGTCATCGCAAGCCCTACACCGATATACTGCTTGTTACTTTGAAGGATGTTCCATACGATCGCCACTACAATGCCATTGGCGCTTTGATCTTTCCATGGAATGCAATGCAGGTATGTATTCATTAATAGACGCTTTTTTTTTATTCCACTGCAGCAGACTAATTTTTGAAAACATGGTGACGAAAGAAGAAATTGCTCAATATGAGCAATTTCTACCTTTGTCACCATGATTTCAACTACATGTATATTATTGTATTTTATCTGAAGGGAGTTTCCAATTACTTCGGGTATGTTTCGAATTTTTCTGCTGCAGATATGTTGTATGAGGGAATGGGTTGACACTTTTCCACATATAGAAGCTTTCTGCAAAAGATTATATTTGAAAAACAGTAACAAAAATATTCAAAACAAGTAATTTCTCATTTTTACATACATTTGTATTTCTTTTCTTTCTGACAGTTATTATACCTTAATTCAAAAAGATTTTCTATGTTTTGTGCCCAAATGTTTTCAAAGGGATTTGTTGTTTCACGGAAAGGGTAAAATCATGAAATTTTATTGTATCTGTCATAAGTCTCTTTTTTGGGGGGTTTGTAAAGTATTAATGTATTTATTTTTTTCTTCTATTTAAGACTGAAGCTAGCTGCATTGCATTTCAATGAAAATGTGAACAGACCAGCTGCTTTAACCAAATCAGGTGTAAAACGACATAAGGTAACCTTTCCCAAATTTAAGAAAGGTGAAAGTTCAGTGAGAGAAGTAAAAGTGGCTGCATCATACAACTATGTGAATGACCTCATTGGAGAAATTGTCTACAGATGCAAAGCTAATAGTGAAAAAACAATATTGGAAGAAAGACTGCCACCAGCACCCCCATCTTTAGCCAGTGGTCATGTTAAATTGGACAAAACTCTGTTGGTAGATTTAAAAAGCACAAGATATTCTTGCAAGAAAAAAATACAACCTACAAACCCAAATTGAAATATATCAAAAACATTTTACATCCTCAAATTAAAATAGTAACTTTTTCAATAATACAGATACATTTTGACATCTGCATCAGAAGCCTTTTGAAAACATTGTAAAATTTGGAGAAATTTCTACCAATGAAATCAATTGCAACAATAAGTTCACCTACATAAATATTTTGATTTGCAGAATTGCAGAGATATTTCATGTTTTCGCCTCATGCTTTCAAAGTCATCTAGTCATTATTTGTATAAAGGTTGAAACAAAAACTGATTGATTTTCGAATTATTGGCTTTTTCCCTTTCTGCAATGTTTTTAAAATAAAAATTGTATTGGTTACAATGGAAAGTTAGCTTACTGTGTATGGGTTAACATGTTTCTAGGAATACAATATCATTAAATGATTTGAGGGTATGGAAGATTGTCTAACAAAGTAACTACAATGATAGCTTTAAAATATAGTTATTGTACATGTATTGTAAATTGCCATATCCTGTCTTGGCAGGAATTGTGCAAGACTTTATGCCTTCCTGTTCAATATACAATTCATTTAAACCTTTTCTTACAGACATTCTTGTATCCTTCCAAATTATCATTAGGTCCTAGTTGGCAAATAGAATGTTATAAAATATAGAGATTACTCATTACCAGAAATTCAGGTAAAACGAAATGGGTTTGTTAGTTGAGTATTGCTGAATACAGAACATCAAGCAACCAACAGCATTTGAAAAACATAGCTGGATAAAGGGAAAACAACTCAAAATGTGTAGTTTCCCCTTTTCTAAGACAGTTTTGAAAAATGATTCTTCTACCTCTCCACATATTTTCAAAAGCCTTCTGTCATATAGACACTTTCTGATTTCTCTGCAGCAGATGACTTATGAAACCATTGTGATGAAATTGAAGTTGCTCAAGATGAGCAATTTCTCCTTTTGCCACAACGTTTAAACCCTTTCCCTCATACGACAATTCTGCAGCAGATGACTGAACATATTTTGTCAAAAAAAAGAAAATTTCTATAATTGAATAAATAACCTATGACTAAGAGTGGAAAACATTGTGGCAAAAGGAGAAATTGCAAGTTTTGTGCAATTTCTTCTTTTGTCATTATGTTTTCAAAAAGCCATCTGCTGCACAGAGGTGTCAGATAGCATCTATATATGAGGGAAATGGTTAAACTCTACAATAACTACACTTTCATTAATAGATTTTCTGTGATATGTACATAGTTATAAATAACAATTAAAAACTTTCAAGTTTATTATTTATTACTTTTTTTAACACAATAATACCCTTTACCATAATATAACAACCAGTTACTGATGCTTCACAAAATAAAGTATATAACTGGCATTAAAACACCCATTTCATCCTGCAAAGTGGAACCCCTCATAGTCACCAGAGGGAAATGTTTCTCGTATCTTACACACAGCACATGATGACAGAACTACCCGAACATCTTTCCCCAAAAATCCCCAGCACCATCTTGCCAACTGTCTGTAGGCTGTGAAGCGCTTCCTTCTGGAAATAAAATTGGATAATTTGCTTAAAAATTGGAATTGCCAGTAACATGCCTGTCCATGTGTTGTGAAAATTAATTTCTCATGTAATGCACATATATCATTTGGACCATTACACTGGAGAATATGTGTAACATATATAGGTAACCAAGTTTTGTTAGATGTAAACCAGCCTATGAGTATCTCACCATTTGTGAGTTGCCTATATTCTATGAAAATCGGCCGAGTCATACCAAATACTTAACAATTTAATTAATTGCTGCCCTTGTCTGTGCTCAGAGTTGCAGGGTTAGCATTTCCACAGAATTGCTGGTTTCAGGATAAATAGACCAGTAGTACTTGTAACTTACACAGGAAATGCTGCGGTATAATGTGGAAAAATTATTGAAAGTGGAGTTAAACACTAAACAACCAATTAAAAATTTCAACAACTTTCAATTTCTAGATGGTTCATATATTATGATACTTACTTATTTTCATCAATATAATTCTCTCCATACTGCTGTCTATACTAAAAGTAGGCTATTTGAAGAACATATCTGTCAAGGCAGGCACTGGCAAAACCTGGATGCTCTGTAATACAGGATACATCAGTGTTACTTTCCTCAATATACTCATCCAATATAGCAGTTACTTGTGGAATGTTTCTGCAACACCTACGTTCTGTGGCTGTAGCCATTGGCAAACAATTTGTACAACTGCACCTGTAAATTATCATAATTAGTTCACTGTATTTAATTCTGGACATCAGAAAAATAGTTGGTCTGTCAATATGGTTACTCTTAACCCATTCCCTCATTCAGATACTTTCTTACCCCTCTGCAGCGGAAAGCTTTTTGAAAACATAGTGACAAAAGAAGAAATTATCCATTCAATTATGTATTTTTGACAATTTATACATGTTCAAAGTTGTCTGCTGCAGACGTGTTATATGGGGAAAGGGTTTAAAAGCCGAATAATACCAAATGACTACTGAATAATACATTTAATTTGCAAGAAATACTCTTTTATTTGATAAATACATATTGAAAATTGATTATTCTGTATATATATACTTATAATATATATTATTATTGGCATATATGGTGGTCTCCAAATGTCTGTTTCATATAATTTGTATTTTTCTCCCTTGATACCGTTCCAAATAGTATACAGGTGTAGAGTATATGTATTCATGTTTGTTCGGCCTATTGATAAGTTATATCAAAACCATATCGAAAGAAAAGAAAAAAGATTAGTCATATGAAAAAGGCTTACTTTGAACATAAGCTTGAAACCATATCGCAAAATATATACAGCAGGGGGAAGTTAGGCCTATAGACCAACTCATTCCTAATTTATTATCTTAGTAGAATAGTTTGCAAATTAATCTATTGAAAGTGGAAGAGAAATTTAAGGAAATTTCACCTAAATGTGAAATATTATTTGCAAAGTAATGTATTTATTCTGTAGTTTTATCAAATTATCCGGTATTATTTGTATTAACCAGTATTATTTGTATTAACCGGTATTATGCGGCTTTAAGAGTAACCCCTGTCAGCTTACATAGAAGTACAGTAAGATAATATGCTTTTTATTTTGCTGTGTGTAAGCCAAGGGTTTGAAAATTAAAAATAACTGGGTGGGGACCGGCCTCGTCTATCGTTATTTCGTATTGATATTTGTTTTTCATTTTTCAGAAAGTCATAGAACTGTATCATGTTGTGTCTGATTTTATTTACATCGAAATATACACTTTCGGAGTGTTCGTACATGGTTCAAACAGGTACGTATGTGGAAAAAAATATTCCCCGTCAAAATGAACAGAAATCGAACTAAAAGTACATCCAGATCTAAATAATTAAGTTTAAAATGCTTCTTAAAAGAATCTTTTATAAATATTATTATATATTCACGCATATTATCTATACTTTTTTACTGAAAATAGAACAAACCATTCATCACCAACAATTTCTCGTCTTGCTTCGTCGTCTTCAGACTCGCTGCTCGTTTCAGACTGTTTAACTGGCTCAAACTGGTATGGCCTGATTCCTAAAGGTACTAGATCGTTGCCTAGGTCATCTGTATCACTGTAAATTGATGAATCATCACTGTTTTCTTCGAAAGAAGACGACGAACAGTATAATTCTTCGTTTAAAGCTCCGTAGTTTAACTCATCCGCCATTATTGAAACTGAAACGACTCTCCCCTCTGACGTCATCATTGTAAAACCGGAAGTGAAATTGTTTTTTACATTTCGCACTCGGAATTTTCCGCGAAAGCGTAATTTTATTTCACAAAATTATTTTTTGTCATACTTAAAAAACTTTTTTTTTGTCTTGCGTTATTATTCAAACATTTTTTTTTTGATAGTCAAATTTTTGTTTTTGACTCTTGGTACTCTTTAAATATAAGCTCGAAAATCCCGACCTTTATCTATAAATCTCTCGTTTTGATATGGAGGAAAATCAAATCTCAACCATATTTTCACTAAAATCTTCAAAAAGAGCAAAGTTTGTGAACAAAAAGAGATACTTTATTTCAATTTCTAAAAAAAATAAATATAATCTGTCAAACAAGCGATTCATGCACATCACATTGATCGCTATCTTAAATCAAACAGTTATACCGTTTTCTCAATCATCGAGACATATTGTACCCACGATTCGCGATTTTCACTTGAAATTCGCCGTTTTGTAGAGACGACATTGACAGACGCGCGATTATCACAATTATTAAAACGTGTAAATATGAACTATTACCAATTATTATTAAATTTTGTGTAGCTGTATAAGTATATAAGTACTTACTTGTCCTCATAAATATTTCTTTAGGTTGAAATGTATCGGAATTGTCTATAATAATACAAATAACGAAGCGTCTAGAATTATCCAGTCTCCTGTATCTTTATTAATGGCGTCCAAATTGTAAACTCGCAATGTCTGGGACGCTCTCGGAGACAGGATATATGAGGAATCGGCAGATTGACCTCACCCTTTAATACACTCACCCTGACTTGCTCGATCCCCAGACTGAAACTTATTGTAATGCATTTCCCTCCTTGGTGCACATGGTATCTGAATTTATATACTGACTGACTTGTTTCAGTGAAAATTGACAATAAGTAGTACTACTAGCATGGTAACTTACTCAAGAAACTAAGTGATATAATTGAAAATTGTTGAATGCAGCTAAAACACCATTCAAACAAACACATGCTAAATCTAAGATTTTGTTCTCTCTATATACAGCAAACTTCATTAATTAAAAGACGAAACATCGATTTCGTTAGTGTACATAGATAAAAAAATGAAACTACCAAATACATGTACGTAAGGTTTTCAATGTAACGCTTTATATACAGGTGGTGTTTATTTTTACTGTAAGGTAACACTGATAGAAATTATATTAATTTTGCTTCTTGGAAATCGGCAGAAATGATAAATTCTGAACTCATAAATTACATTGTACATTACATTTATATACGGTATCTTATTAGACTAGATCGAAGCAAAAATAATCAACTTCGAAAACACCGGCTCGATTATATCAGAGGCACATGTGTTTTATCATTTTGATGGATTGAAATAGCTCAATATATAAAATAACGAAGTAACATGAAGATCTTTGAAAACAAAATATGGGAGAAAAACGATTCGAGCTTTGAATAAAACAAGAAATTTTCCTACCAATTTGTATTGTCCACACGAAAAAAACTTTCAGTATTTCACTTGTCGCCATTACATATACGGTTGAATTGTCATCAAATGACGTCATCGGTAACCGGGCGGACTGCGCATGCGCGAAAATCGATTATTGGAAAGGTGGAAAAGTCAAGTAAATCACGTTGCGTAATTCATTGATAGCGCCCATTTGAGTCCAGATACCGGGGAATGGATTTTCCCGATGTATTTGTATACAATTACTGAATAAGCATAGGGTTAAAACTGATATAAAATTTTCAGCCAATTTTGCAAAAGTTCTAGCTTGAGATAACAATTTCTTTGCACTAATCATTCTTGGAAGACCCTCTAGCATGATTGTTGAAATGATTCCGATCTGATGAAAAACATGGATGCCAGGGGGCGGGGCTTGTTTCCCTTATATGTTTATAGAGTGAAACAATATTCTTTTACAAAAGCTCAGGCCTGGTTTTATAAAACATGTAATTTGGCAAATAGTTCCTAAGGTTATCCTCTACCAAAACTGTTAAAATGATTCGTTTCTGTACAAAAAACATTGCCGAAAATGCTACCCCGAATTGAAAATAATTTGGCCAAAATGTACATTGAGTGAACACTTATACTGAAATTGTTTAATTTGTTTGATCAACTTGGCCACAAGGGGGCAGGGCTAATCTTTCTTATATGTATAGATGTAAAACATTGAAAACAATTGAAGTTCTTGTAAATCAGGTGAGCAATATAGGACCATCATGGACCTCTTGGAAAATAGTATCTCAGTTATATCACGGCGGTCAGTTGACCGAGCGGGTTTTTCCTGGCCTTTTTTTGTACCAGTACTCTTAAGAAATAGGTAGGATATGAGCCATGAGGTGTGACCGCAAGATGAGTCTTTTCGTGCTGGTAAACCAACCAGCTATTTGTTAAACTTGAACCATATTGCGATTGGCAAAACATATGCCACTGCTACTCTAGATTTTGGTTACCTTTGATCTTAAGTTTTATTTATGGTTGTATAATGTTAAAATACTGCAGAATGGAGTATACTTTTAACTACACAAGTAGTTAGAGAGTTTAGCCTGTTGGGTTTTGCAACTATTCGACTCACAGAATACATTTTATTGATAGGTGTATAATATATATATATACATATATATACATACCAATAATCCACGATTCGTTAACTCGAATTATCATTGTTGTCACATTACTTTCATATTGGAAATATACAAAGTCCATTGTTAGACTTTGATATGCAAATGAAATGAAGATTTCGGTTCCCGCAATCAGATTAAAATGTGTTTTGCTCACATAAGAAATGTGTTGACATAATAATCAACAATTGTTGTTTGTAATTTCGATAAAGAGGCATTAGAAAACTGCAGAAACATTTAGGTAAAGAGTACCAAGATGCCTTATCAACTTGCATTAGTATAGAATAACATTGCTTGTTTACACGTTTCAGCCAGACCGGCCATTTTGCTGTAATCGTTTTTAAAGTTGTAAGGATTAACTGTTAAAGTCGAATTGTCAGACAAATTCAGCTGTTCCAGTTGCTCCGGCTGTATCAATCGGCCGGAAAAGGCGGAAATCCGGCTACTCCGATTGTATTAATCAGTCGGAACAATGTTGTTCCGGCCAATCTGGTCATTTTTAAGTTTAAACGGCATGCATTATTTGCAAGTTCATTGTATGTACATTTAAACGTTGGCTGGATTTAAAACGTGGATTCTAATGCTAAACGGCAACTTATCTCGTAGTAACATTGAACCTGATGGCAGCAATTATGTCGATGCTACAAATCGGTTGCAAAACCGAACAGGCTAAACTCTCACTCAAACAGGCGCAAGGTGGTGGATTCTTTCGGACATTTCATTACCGACCATCGGCGCAAATCATCTCATCAGGATGACAGCTAAACTTTTTAACTCAAACATATCGGGTTCAAATCCTGGAAATCCTAACGAGTACCAATCAGCCGAAACAGCCGAAGTTCCGACAACTCTTGTTGTATTAATTCGGGCAAGTTTTATTACATCATATATATCAAATCAAAGCGCTAATACAACCGATGAGCGAAGGACCTTTATTATGTTGAGGCAATAACTGCGAAAATGAGTCTCACTATAATTATAAGACCTGTCTGAGCCTCCAGGCTCAAGATTCAAAGGAATTCTGCTTTACAGAAATTTCCTTAATCAGAATACGCGGATGCGCTAGTTGACCTCTTTACACCCGTCGCAACTGCCTTCTAGTTATTTCAAGGATCGACCTACTCATACCGAGAATATGAAAACACTGATGAATACAACACTGACGAATAGTTTGATAATCTGTCTATAGGTAGTAAATAATACAGTAATATCATGGATTAGTGTATTATTATTGAAACAAGGCGACAACATGAAGGTTACACATTTTACTTGAAGTACTCAAGGATGCATGGGTTTTGGAAACGGGGAGGAGTAACAGATGAAAACAGACGCGAAATGATATTGAATGTATATTGATTGATGCTGCGAATTGACAAATGAATAAATGAATGGAAATATCAATCAATAAATACATAAATCAATCAATCAATCAATCAATCAATCAATCATCATTCCTTATAATTACTTATAACGTTACATTGTACTTAAATTTAAACATATACTATATGAAATCTTCTTATGTGCTAAGATCTACCCTATTTTATTTATTACCATGAACAGGAGAGGAATTTGATAAACTAGAATGAGCTCCCATTCTAATCCTCTTTTATATTCTCTTGTGTTTGGACAAGTTTTGCATTGGACATAAATTAACTGGAAAGAGAAACAGGGAATAAGTCCAAAGTAATGACATTAAAGTTACCGATTTACCATCGCACTTCTCCTTGTTGCCATAAACATATACTAAAGATGTAAATAATTCAATGGATTAGTGTTTGAGTTAAGTGCCGAACAAAGGTTCATCAAATTTGGAAAAAAAAACCAATATTGAAATTTAAACAACAAATTAAGACAACCTCTAGCCAACAATCCTAGTTTAATGTGAACCCATTGAATAGTTGTGTAGTAATTGTCCATCGAGGCAAAACCATGGAACCATGAGAGAACTTTATAAACTGGATTTTTTTTAAAAATTCATCTACTGCCGGTTCGCCAAAATATGCCGTCTGAGGTGGGGGAAAGTGTTGGAAGTGTTACTTTTAAAAGAGACTCGGACGCATATTGACACATGTGCAGTAGACGTTTTTGATTGCTGCAACGGTTTTAACTCTATTTGATGATTATACTATCAATTATAGAAATTTCAATATAGATCTATTTGCATAGATGTCTCCAAAATCGTCTGTTGTCGAGTTATTTAATACATGTAGTTCTTAAATTATTGGAGTTGATAAGTTGTTAAACAAAGGCGAGAAATTAAACAAAATCGGGAGCCAAGTTAAACAAAATTATACATTATATTACTATTTATTTTATACGAAGTTGTTAAAATGAATCAAAATAGATCACCAAGAGCCTTCCGTTCAGGTGATTAGAAAAATAACCGCACCCCGTAGCACGTTAACGGATCGTGCACAGTTTCTATATACAGAAAGTGTATTCGTTTTAAAAACTTCAAAACATTGTGAAAAGTGAAGAAATTGCTAATCAAGAGCCATTTTCTTCTTTTGTCTCAATGTTTGCAACACTCTTCTGCTGCAGAAGTGTCTACATGTGGAAAAGGATGTTAAATTATAAGTAATCGTAACATTATAAGAATTATAATTTTTGGCAAGGGCCTCGTCAGAGCCAATTGCGTTAGTAGGCGAATTTCGATGACACTCATCAAAATCTAGACTGGAATAAGTCCTTATTGCAGTCTAACTTATTACAATATCGGCAATGACTTACTTCAAATACATTTTTCTACAATAGTTCTCATTAACTGAACACCAACAACGGGTTTAGAGAGACGTCATGCTATTCGTAGATTGAATATGATGTCATTGAAAGCACTTGCATCTGTGGAATATTTGCTTAAACTGAAAGAATTGGTTCCAGAGTATTCATGTCTACAGTATCGTACCGCCAAATTATCCGTCACTAACATACAAAATGTGTTAACTTGGTGAAATATCAACCGGACAATGGATTTGATTTGACATTTCTGACGCAATAGAAAGAACTACACAGAAATGAGCTTTTAAATATATGAATTACAGAATTGAAAATGACAAAATTCGATTTTCGATACCAACATTATTTTTACCAATAGTCAAGTCACATTGATTAAATATATACCAAAAAGGAATCAACAACATTGAAATGAAAAGTAAATAATGGTTGATATAACAAATTGACATGCTTTTTAAATTATATAAACTTAGACTTGACCTATTTGTAATCGTAACAGCGAAAGTCTATACGAAATTATCGCCCTTTGTCTATACAGATTTGAACTGTCGATACAATGAGTAGGCGGTGATTGGGCGGAGCTGCAATGACCAATGTAACGTGATAATCGCACGATTTCGTAAGATCTTACAACTCTCACAGTTCGGTCGTGAGCATTTTAGCAAGTGAGCATTGTAAGACGGATTGATTTAATGCGAGTTAGATTTGTATCAGCAATACTTTTTCAGATACCGTCCCATCTTTGAGATATAAACATTTATTATGTACGTGCGTTCTTCTGTCTATAATTTAAAATCGAACCTTTGATGCATTTAAATGTGTTCCGTTCAAAAACCGAAAGACATCTGAAATTAATGTAATGTAATTAATTCATACATTAACATGGGGGTTTGGGGTAAATACATATATTATGACTTATCTGTACCACTAGTCAATCAACCAATCAATTAGTTAATTAATCAATACTGTTACCAAAAGACAAGTGAAATTCAGTGTGCGTGAAAACATAAACGTTTAAACTAAATACAACTGGTTTTTAGAGTGGTTTGATGTCGGGATGGTCAAGCGGCCTACTTTTGACGTCCTAACACTACTAAACGCAAACAAACACCTTTTGCATGGGCAAGACAGCGATTTAATTGCAGTTGATTAAAAAACAGGCATTGTACATTGAAGTCTTTTGTAAAGCATTCAATCATTTAACATAAACATAGACATGTAATATGGCACTGTGTCACTGATACTTCTGTACACAGAAATCATTCAACTGACCCAGGGGTAAAAACCAGAGATAAAAACATTTTTAAATGAAAAACTCTGGAAAACCTGCGCAATTGAAAGACCGTACACAGACACGTATCTGATAAATTTATATACAAGTTATATACCGTCTTATAAGTAATACTGTATTCCTGTACTAACTATATTGAATTCGGATATCGCAAAGTCAACTGCTAGAAGTCTTGCGTCGAACTGACGAGAACCCGCCAAAAACATCCTTTTATACCCCCACTGCACGGTTAACACGTGCAACAACTACCAGCTTTTGATTCGTACATGTTACGACATACGTTCTCTTCTATACTACCGTAACGCAGAGAACTTTAAAGTCCTAACACTACTAAACGCAAACAAACACCTTTTGCATGGGCAAGACAGCGATAGAACTTGAACAAATGTTAGAGAGAAAAGCTATCCGAATTCAATTTACAATTTTAGTTGCTTTGTTATGTAAAGTTTCTTTTCTAAAGAATCGTCTATGTAACCATCTTTTGCCAGATCGGACTTCCATCTACCGTGTCTCTTAAGACATCTATCCGACACGCCTTCAGCGGTGGTAGCACCGCTAGCACGCAAAGAATGAGTGCCTAATTTCAAATTTGGTGCTACTAATTTCAAGCGACCTACAATGCATTCTCGTGCTCTAGTATAACTTAACTGTTTATTCTGCTTCAACAAGAAACATTTAGAGCCTGATCTACATCCTGGCTTAAAAAGATATGTATGCGTACCTAGCATCAACTCGGAGCAACTCAAATACCGTTGCAGCATGTTATAGGGACATGCGCTAGAAACACCTTTGCTGATTAGCACTTGCCTGCCTGCTCTATAGACGTCGGTTTTGCTTTTTCTAAGAAACAGAATTAAATGATCAGGACGTATTTCTATGTCAGAGCATTTCATTTCACTCATTTCATTAAATCTAAGAATCCCGAATAACCTATCAAAATCATGGTTAAATCTCTTAGAACTAAAACGTCGTTGCAAGCAATATACATATTACATAACTCAATAAGCTGATCGGTAGTGATAACGTCTTTTTTGGAGATTGGCTTGGAATTTCGACGTTTAGCACATTCAATCAGTCGGCTCACTGTCGATGAAACAGTTGGATCCGTGAAATCATTCACCTGATGCAACCATTTGATGGCATAAACCGCCGAGGAAACGACACCATATGATTTACCAGAATCAATCAGATTCGATATATACCAGGCAACATGAATACTATGGGCAGGCCTCTTTGGTAAATGTTTAGCATCACAGAACTCATCAAACGATTTTATCTGGTAGGAGTACTTTTTCACAGTGGAGTCTGCCCGCGATCCTAAAATCTGATCCGCCATTTTGTCAATGCATGTATTCGCATCTTGTACATTTACGCCGCCCGCCTCTTCGAATTTTCTCTTCAAAGAATGTTTTATCCCAATACCTGTTAACAAAAATACAATCAGTACATTTCATCTTCATTTGCTCCTAGACTGAATGATGCGACCATTCTAAAAGACATTTTTGCTTTTGAAAACATGCCTTTACTCCCTTTGCCACAACATATAGCCGAACTAGGCAAATTGTAATTATCCTTAACGTAATTCTTATACACACCCTTATCATCAATTATATATGGCCAAAACGAGGCCGACTCCCACTCCGGGATTATCAGAGTACCTACAGCGTAATCGCTTTGCAATTTTTTCAGACTTTTTAATACACCACTTGGTGGGGGTACTAACCAGTTGTTGACACCTTGCCAATCTTGATCGAAGCAATTAACAGCTTCTACACCAGGCACCCACCATTTCGAGTTAAATCTCCTACATTTGTTATTCAAATTTGACGCAAACCTGTCGACGTCGTGCGGACCCCATTTTGCATCCAAAAACCGGAACATTCCGTCGTGAACAAACCAATCATCTTGATCTAAGCGTCTGCTTAATGCATCTGCTTTTGAATTATAAACCCTAGAAATCCATTCTGGTACATAAGTTATGTTTGCACTATTACACAATTCATTTATATATAGTGAAATAACATGTAACTCCTCAATGTTACTACCAGATAACAGAATTGTGCTTACATTCATATTATCAGACATAATTTTAATGTGCTTATTTTTAATGTCAGATGAATTATTTATAATGACCCGTCTGACTGCCTCCATTTCCCTCCATGTAGAACTTTTCTTTGATTCTATACATGACCAAGACCCGTATATTTCTGATGAATACATAGATATAACTGCGCTTTCACACACGCTCTCTTCCGGGAGCATACCCGATTCCATATTCCTGCTCACTTCCGGGAGCATCTCAGATTTCATATTCCTGCTCACTTCCGGGAGCATATCAGATTTCATATTCCTGCTCACTTCCGGGAGCATATCCGATTTAATATTCCTACTCACTTCCGGGAGTATTGACTCACTTGTATTTTCTATGATACTTACGTTATTTTCCGATTCTGATCTCATGCTTCTCCAAGAGCAAAACAAACATTTATTGTTAAAACAACTATACAACGACTCGTATCCATTATAGCAATTATCTTTGGTTTGAATGTATTCTCCATTATATGTGCCTAAACCTAAGTCTTTAGCAACACCTAACCCTCTAGGCTCATTTTTAACATTATCGGACCTTCTCAATATATCGTGACAGATACTAGAACTCACTCCTGCATTCCGATGCGAATCTATTAATTCTATGTAACCACCATATCCTTGGTCGCTAGCGTCTGAAAACACCCACGCTTCTATGTTTCTATCTTGTTTTAACGACTTTCCAATGTTATTAAGCTTTCGAGCGTTTTCGAGCCAAAACCTCAATTCTGAAATTGCTTTGATTGGAACTTGAATCAACGAATTCCATGTAAATCTACTACATATGGACTTGTACAAGTACCTTGTTTTCAGACTTACTATCTTTCCAATTACGCTTTGCAGAGAAGTTATTTGACCAACAACAGATGCGATAAATCTGACCGCTATTACTTGGTCGGCTTTTTCAAGCTGTACTAATACAGACTTCAAACTAATCTCTAACCTTCGTATGCGATCATCTATAATGAACAATCTGTTAATTCTGAAATCTAAGACATGTCCTAGCCAATAACCTACTTTTAATGGATTCCATTGACATTTATCGACAGCTAAAAGAAAACCCACGTCTACTAAAGACGTTTGAATGAATTTACTATCCTTTAACGCAGAGTCATATTTGCTATGACCGCCTATTCCGTCGTCTAAAAACATAATCGATGTGATCGCATTTGACCTCCAATATTTCACCATTACTCTTAAAAGTTTTGTAAAAATATGACCAGCGGAAGAAATGCCAAAAGGTAATGAATTGAAAATGTAATATTTCTCAGTGCCGCCCTCATACCAAGCGAATCCAAGATAAGTCCTGTGATCAGGATATATATCTACATGATGATATGCACCTTTCAAGTCGAATGTAAATACATAACTTGATAAATCAAACATTTGCTCAGCTATCCTGATATCCTCGAATTTTACCTTAAACAGATGCAAACATGGGTTTATGTGCCTACAATCTAATACCATTCTAGGTTTACCCGTTTTATTGTATGCAACCGTCAATGGATTAACAACCTCTGATTTAGTATGAACCAATGTAATAACCCTTTTTTTCAACAATGTTTGAATCTGCTGGGAAACGAAACCTGGATTGTCTCTAGCAGACCTATTATTTCTCAACTGTACCGAATTAGGCAAAACTTTAAACGGTAACTTGTAACCTTCCTTTACTACCTCTAAAATATACATGTTATCGGATATTTGAGCCCATTTATCATAATTACTCTTTAGACGACCGACGGGAGATAACTCCTGTACATGATTATCTATATCATTGCCATCTTCCACATCCCTGTGTGGACTATCCGAGCCGTCATTTTTATCTCCATAAGAAACTGAATGGTTTCCGACCATTAATGCAGATAAATATAAATCCCCACTTATCTTATTATTTGTTTGAGCTTGAGAGCACTCGTTTTTCCAATGCCCCGGTTTTCCACAAGTGAAGCAAAACCCTGGCTTTCTGCTGCCATTCCCACCATTCATTGACTGTACAGCAGACGACTCTGTAGAAGACGGTCTTCTGTAAGGGTTGGTCCTGAAACGTTTCTTGCCCCTGTCCATTTTGGCTTTTTTAGATGCCCTGGCTTCCGCACGATACATTCTTTTTTCATCATCGCTGTCACTAGCAATTGGGTTGGACTGATATTCCGCAACAACACGCCAACCTAGCTCAGAGCTATCAGCCAATTGTATGTGCTTCTGCCTTTGCATTACCGTATTCTTGGCTGAAATAATCATATTCAAGCATAAATACACTATGACTTTGACGTGCAGGATGAAAACGGTAACCAAAGAAAACCCGCGGTAAATCCGCCCTGTAAATAACGGTTCCTTAGTCACGTAAATAACACGTGCATATCTACAAATGTAATATAGCTATCTAATGAATTTAAAACCATATAAATATGTATTTAAGTAATTGCCTGAATTGACCTTCAATTAGTTTAGCTTTTGATTCCTGAATATTTCCTGCGTCTAACGAAGACTCTGTCTGCTCAATACATGTCTGTACCTTCATATTGTACTTGAACTGCTCTTCGTTGCTTTTACGTTTATTTTTGGCAATTCTAACATAGAAAGACGAGGTGAACAAGATGAATAACTTATCTTTTCCATCATTGTGCCTATCTGTTGCAATAATTCATTGTGCCCCTGCTTCATGGCTTCCTTAACATGCTCCTCCACAAGATTAGATAATTCGTCACGGTTTTCCATCATGTAAGCGGTACGAAGTCAACTGCTAGAAGTCTTGCGTCGAACTGACGAGAACCCGCCAAAAACATCCTTTTATACCCCCACTGCACGGTTAACACGTGCAACAACTACCAGCTTGTGATTCGTACATGTTACGACATACGTTCTCTTCTATACTACCGTAACGCAGAGAACTTTAAATTACTTACCCACTATCACTCAACAAAGCAGTCCATTACTAAGTCAATTTATTTAGTATCATGAATTCCTAATATCAGTGGTATAAAAGTCCTTTGAAACCTCTGCAACCAACTCCTTCAAAATGTTTGGATTTAAAATAAATTTAAAAGCATTGCTATTAATTTAGACTATGCTTTGTGAAACTAGGTGGCGTTCGGCCGGAGTTATGGCAGACCCGATAGGCTGGCTCCAACCCACGATTTGGCGTGCCTTTTGTTCGAGATAGATTGATTAAGTGGACTATTGATACATGCAAGGTGAAGGCGGCCGAAACTAACTTTGTGTTGCATTAGGTCCCGTTTCGCCAAGTTTCATCAGCCGGCCGCTATGCCCAGCCCGAGTTGTGATTTCCCGAGAAAGTCCCTAATTTGCACCCGAATAACAGAGTTTAACTAGCAGCCTGAGATTTGTCAGGTAGAAGTGCCCAACTCTGTCTCCTTGTCGCACTAGGTGGCGTCTATTTATGTCAGCTGGCTGCAACGTTCAGATGCAGTTAGGTTTTTTGGCATGACCACAACTTTAGCCAGCTGTCCGGCACGTGTCAGGGAAGGGCACCAAACACTGGTTTCGACTCGTACTAGATGGCTTCCAACCGAGTTTATGGCATCCGGCTGCAAAACCCAGCCGAAAATAGTTCGACAGAGTGACTCCCGACTCGAAGTCAGTGTTTGGTACCTTTTTCTGACATGGTGGCGTCTAGCCGGACTTATGGCAGCTGGCTGCAATGTACAAATGAAGTTGAGATTTGGGCATTTCTACAGCCCAACACCGGCTGTATATTGCTCGAGTAACGGACTTAAGCCTTTCGTCCGGTAAATGTCAGGAAAAGGCACAAAACACTGCCTTAGAATCGGGAGCCACACTGTCGACTTTGCAGCCGGCTGCCATAAAAAGCCGGTTAAAGGCAGCCGGCTGCTAAATCCAGCCGAAGTGGGTTTACAGAGTGGGTCCTGACCTCGATTTGGCGTTCCTTTTGTTCGAGGTAGATGGATTTAGCTACCACGTGATGCATGCCAGGTGCAAACGGCCCATACTGACTTCGTGTTGCATAAGTTCCTGATTAGCCGACTTTCGTTAGCTGGCTGCTATACCAAGCCGGAGTTGGGTTTTTCCGACTGACTTTGCATTTGTCCTGTTCGATTTAGAGACTTAGAGACTGCAAAACCAAGTTAGAGTTGGGCCGACTTTGGCTCCGAGTCGCACTAAGTGTAAAATCAAGACAGCATATGGTTCCAGATTGTCCATGCAGACAGTTCAGGCTTGCCAGAATTAATACTTCTTGGAACTCGGCTGTTCCGGCTGATTGATACTTGTTAGGTCCAGGATTTGCACCCGACATGTTTGAGTTAAAGAGTTTAGCCGACATACTGACATGTTTTGCGCCGACGGTCGGAATTGAGATTTCCCAACAAAGTCCCGACTCTGCTCTTGTTCGAGTTAGAGACTTTAGTCTGCTTGGTTTTGTAACCGATGTCCCGATCTGGCTTCGAGTCGCAAAAGTTGACAAATCAAACCAAGAATACAATTTCAAGACACTGTGTTCGAACATAATTCATATGGTTCAAGCTTTTTCATAAAGACAGTTCGGGCTATCCAAAATTGCCGAAACGATGACTTTCCGGGTGATAAATACAGCATGATGTGGCGCAACTCCGGCTGTTAGGGTTGGTTGATACTGATTTGCACCCGTCCTATTTGAGTTAAAAAAGTATTAAGTTAATATGTGCAGTGCCGACAGAATTGCTCCCATCAGGTTCGGTTCTGCATTCGTGCAGCCTACGAGGTTCCCTTGTTGCCGTTAAAGCATCAAAATCCAACAAATATTAAAATGTACAGTCAATGTATTTAAACATAATGCATGTCATTTAAGCTTTATGAATAGCCGAATGATGTTTTTAACGGTTGGTTAGTACAGCCGTAGTAATGGGAAATACAGCTTTTCCGGCTGATCAATCAGCCAGAACGGCCGGAAGTCCGGCTGTTCCGGCTGGTTTATACAGCCGGAGAAGCCGTAGTTCCGGCTTTTCCTGCTAACTTCACGCGTCTGTTTCTCTTTCTCGCTCTGTCTCTGTATCTCTGTATCTGTCTTTCTGACCCTCAATCCATCTGTGTGTGTGTGTGTGTGTGTCTCTCTCTCTTTCTCTCTCTACCTCTCGTTCTGTCTGACACTGTATCTTCATGCCTGTCTCTATCGCCATATATATATATATAAATATATGTTTATGCGTGTGTACGTCTCTCTCTCTCTTTCTCTCTCTCCAACTCTCATCCACATATATCTCTCTCTGTCTGTCTCCCCATGTCTCTCAATGTCTCTGTCTGTCTGTCTGTCTGTCTGTCTGTCTGTCTGTCTGTCTGTCTGTCTGTCTGTCTCTCTCTGTCTCTCTCTTTCTCTCTCTGTCTCTCTCTCTCTATCTCTGTCTCTCTCTGTCTCTCTCTCTCTGTCTGTCTCTCTCTGTCTGTCTGTCTCTCTCTGTCTGTCTCTCTGTCTCTCTGTCTGTCTCTCTCTCTCTCTCTCTCTCTGTCTCTCTCTCTCTCTCTGTCTCTCTCTGTCTCTCTCTGTCTCTGTCTCTCTCTCTCTCTGTCTCTGTCTCTGTCTCTCTCTCTCTGTCTCTGTCTCTGTCGTCTAAATAACAGTATGATAGTGACGCTCTACCAACCCTAAGGCATTTGCGATCAGTGTTTATCTGTATCAACCAGAGCATTCGCGCAGTCAGATCACTGTTCGCCAACTTGTCATAGAACATTTCAAGAAACTTCAAGTTGCTTTATCCATGTTGATCCGCAACACTGATGTGCAGGCAAGTCCTTTCAAACACCTGCAATATTTACGTCAACCCTGTCCCACATGTAGATGTAGTATTGACGTCTCTGCAGCAGACTGTTCAATGCGGCAAAAGAAGAAATTACTTATCATGAGCAATGTTACCTTTTGTTAAAATGTTTTAATTTCTTTTCAATAACTAAACATTCCATTATAGAGATATTTCATCATTTTGCCTAGATGTTTTCAAAATCGTCTGCTTTTGATTTGTTGTAAGACAGTAAGATTACGTTTGATTTTCGCAGATCACCGTTTCTGTATTGAATAACGCGTCAGTGAAATGATGTAGGTAATTTGGTCACAGGAAATTTGGTTACCGGCAAAATGGTCACAGTAATACGGGCACAAGGTAATTTGGTCACAGTAATAAGGGCACAAGGTAATTTGGTCACGGTATTAAGGGCACAATGTAATTCGGTCACAGTAATACGGGCACAAGGTAATTTGGTCACAGTAATACGGGCACAAGGTAATTTGGTCACAGTAATAAGGGCACAAGGTAATTTGGTCACAGTAATAAGGGCACAGGGTAATTCGGTCACAGTTATACGAGCACAAGGTAATTTGGTCACAGTAATAAGTGCACAAGGTAATTTGGTCACAGTAATGAGGGCACAAGGTAATCCGATCACAGTAATAAGGGCACAAGGTAATTTGGTCACAGTAATAAGGGCACAAGGTAATTCGGTTACAGTAATGAGGGCACAAGGTAATTGGGTAGCTACACAAAGTGAGACAGGACAATGTCGGACATATTATTATGATAATAATAATATAATAATAAAAAAAATAATAAAGAGTAAATTATTATTAATAATGATAACGAGACGCAGTGACAGAGGGATGGCAGACATTCGTAGAGGGCAGTAGATAGGATTTTCATGCTGAATGGGGGAGGGGTCAAGTGACTTCTGTTGGGGGTGCCGGATATGGATCATAAATATTTTCCCGAACATGATGCTGCTTTCCGGTGTATAATGACCTTGGCGATCGCCGTAGGCAGGAGGTCGTGAAGCACCGTAAGTGCGAGCCAGAAGAGCGCGGGGGTCTGGTGTGATGTTATCGATATATGATTGATAACCAGCATCGATCATAGATCAATCACTATCGATAATTACATATTAGTATTATTATTATTATTTGATGCATATATAATCACCACGGGCGAACTGGGGCTTCAAAATCCACCGGTCATCTGGAAGGAAAGAAGTTGTTATGCTCCCAACAATTCGGGAGGAGCATATAGTCGCGACTTCGTCTATCTGCTGTTCATTCGTCCGTCCCGCATTATATACATTTTATCTTTAAGTGGAATATCCATTTCCACTTTGTACTCACCTGTCTTACTATATAACTAACTTTTTCACCGTAATGGCATTGATTGTGTTAGATATAGCATAACATAGCACCACCCCTGTGTCCTTGCTATACCTCGGGGAAAATCCATTAGTTTCACCGATATATTGTTATTATAATGTTAAGGAACAATTGAGCATTATTCAATTCGGATGAAACTTGACATTTGGAACACTGATATAATAGGGCACACTCCTTACACTGACGCTGCGCCTAGCCCTCACATACGGGTCTGAACCCTGTGGGTCACGTGTACATCTCCCCCCCCCCCCTGTTCCGCGTCCCGCCCTCCGTCCCGCCTCTTGAAATGCCCGGACGATTACTTGAACATCGCCCTCCCAAAAAATTCCTATACTACAAGGACGACTTGAGAGGAGGGGGAATTTTAATTACATTGTGCCCGTATTACTGTGATCAAGTTACCGTGTGCCCGTTTTACTGTGACCAAATTACCTTGTGCCCGTATTACTGTGACCGAGTTACCGTGTGCCCGTATTACTGTGACCAAATTACCTTGTGCCCGTATTACTGTGACCGAGTTACCGTGTGCGCTTATTACTGTGACCAAATTACCTTGTGGCCGTATTACTGTGACCAAGTTACCGTGTGCACGTATTACTGTGACCAAATTACCTTGTGACCGTATTACTGTGACCAAGTTACCGTGTGCCCGTATTACTGTGACCGAGTTACCGTGTGCCCTTATTACTGTGACCAAATTACCTTGTGCCCGTATTACTGTGACCAAATTACCTTGTGCCCGTATTACTGTGACCAAATTACCTTGTGCCCGTATTACTGTGACCAAGTTAACGTGTGCACGTATTACTGTGACCAAATTACCTTGTGGCCGTATTACTGTGACCAAGTTACCGTGTGCCCGTATTACTGTGACCAAATTACCTTGTGCCCGTATTACCGTGACCAAGTTACCGTGTGCCCGTATGACTGTGACCAAATTACCTTTTGCCCGTATTACTGTGACCAAATGACCTTGTGCCCGTATTACTGTGACCAAATTACCGTGTGGACGGAAGTACTGTGACCATATTTCCGTTTAAGCTTATCCGGGTCGATACTTTATGCAAAGTCCACAATGTTGGTTTTCTCGTGGAAAGGCTCATATTTGTTTTACTTGTATGCGAACATTGACGATTCTATACGAATGCCCAGTCTGATCTATATCTTCACTGTGCACAACCTAAACAATACGCTACCCCCTTTCGAAGTTATACCTTGAGCGGATCACTTGCACCCCCTCTAAAATAATACAAAATAATTGGAATTGAACCAGGAAGTATAATTTCTAGGTATTGTGAGAAATCCTATATCGATTTATCTAACATACGATCGATCAATGTTTTTGTCTATCGGTGTCTCTCTGGTGGTCTACATTTTATTATAATTTGGTTGATTTATTTTCTTTAAAGAAGTGTGTTACAAATATCAGCCCTGTTCGACGAGTTATAATAAGGACGTTAGACGATTAAAGAATGAATCCTTAATTTTGAAAGGTAAGTTTTTTTAAAACATTTATATTCTTTGTATTATCCAATTTTAATATATGTAATTTACTGACAAGGCATGTAAATTATAAGCAATTTTTTCTTTTGGCACAATGTTTTTAACTTTATTTACTAATTGTTCTTTCAGCTATATTGAGATTCCATATTTTTGACTGTGGTTTTGTTGTATGTGGGAAAGGTTAATAGCGTGTTTTTCAGTGGGTTATTCAGGATATAAAGTTGTTTACGTGCCTAATGCGTAGGGTAACATTTCGGTGTCATCTTAGTTTAACTCTTTCGCAATTACAACACATCTGCAACACGACTTGGAAAACATATATAACAAATTGTTAACTG
This sequence comes from Serripes groenlandicus, assembly GCA_031761405.1. Lineage (NCBI taxonomy): Eukaryota > Metazoa > Mollusca > Bivalvia > Cardiida > Cardiidae > Serripes > Serripes groenlandicus. The sequence goes on along the minus strand of JASEVX010000001.1, from coordinate 255,266,842 downwards.
CCGTCAAATGGAAGTACAATAACTGAATAGAGTTGAAAACATGGTGACAAAAGGATAAATTGCTCGTTTTAAGCAAATTTCTTCTTTTGTCGCCATTTTTTTCAAAAGTCGTCTGCTGCAGATGCTACATACAACACAGCTGCAGCAGGCGACTTTGAAAACATATTGGACAAAGTATGAACATCTCTGTAAAATAAAAGTAAAATTATTGAAAACCCTTCTGCTGCAGATTCGACAGAAAGCGTCTTTATGGGGGAAAGGGTTAATACTTTACAAACAACACTTGCTTTGTAGTACGGGTGGGAAACACTATTCTACTGTTATTCTATGAATGTAATTATTCAATACGTTTTGTTTTCATATGCCGAGCCCCGGTAGCTCAGTCGGTAGCGACGCGGGCTGTCAATCCAGGGGTTGTGAGTTCGAATCCCGGCTCGGCCAACTTTCTTTCTGAGGATTGACACAAGTCAATGCGACATGCGTCATTCGTCTTCCACCAATGAGCTAAGTCTATGTGGAAAAGCAGCCAGTTGCTTGGGAAGATCGTTGTGTGGAGTACTGGTGTGAGAAAACCAGGAAATGCATGAGTAGGTGAACTGGCCGCCGTGATATAACTAAGAAATTGTTAAAAACGGCGTTAAACCCCAATCAATCAATCAATTTGCTTTCATATTATTAAGGCGAACCTCGTTAATTATGTCGCTAATTCGACGCGGGCTGTCAATCCAGGGAATGTGAGTTAAAACCAAAACCCCAGCTTGGCCAACATTCTTTGCGTGATAGACAAATGTCATTGTGAAAAGCGTTATTTGTCTTCTACCAATACAATCCCTAAGACTGTTGTGTGTAGTACTGGTACGAGAAAGCAAGGCAATATACGAGAAAGCAAGGTGAATCGGCCGCTTGTATATAACTGAAATACCATTGCAAAATGTATTAAATTCTAATCAATTAATCAACGTATTTTGCCGACTTCAATAATTTAACCCTTCACCGCATACAACAAATCTGCGTCAGTCGACTTTGAAAACATCAAGACACACGCACGGAAAATAACTTTAATAAAAAGTGTTATTATTGAAAGGATTTATAAGTTTTGTGTCAAACAAGAATATGCTCATCAATTTCCTATTTTGCCACAATGTTTACAAATGTCGTCTGAAAAGAATCGTCAAAATGCGTCTGTAGGTGAGAAATGGTTTAACACGACATCTTTCTAGAGTTTTTGCATTTGTATTTAGCAGACTTCAATATTTAACCCTTCCCTGCATACATCAAATTTTCATCATGTGACTTTGAAAACATAAAGACACAAACATGGACAATGTCTTAAAATAAAAGTATTATTATTGAAAAGATTTAAAGAAATTGTGTCAAAAAAGAATATGGTTATCATTATCAATTTCCTATTTTGCCACAATGTTTACAAAGGTCGTCTGCAGAGGATTCGTCAACATGCGTCTGTAGGTGGGAAAGGGTTATACACGACATCTTTCTTGAGTTATCTTTCAAAATATACTAAATCAATTTGTGTGTTTTTTAGCTCAACTGTACACGAAATGCAAGGTGAGCTATTGTGATCACATTTTGTCCGGCGTCCGTCTGTCGTCCGTCGTCCGTTCGTCGTGCGTCGTCCGTCGTCAACAATTGCCTTGTTAACACTCAACAGGCTACATTTGGCATCCGATATTCATGAAAGTTTATCAGAACATTCATCTCCATCAAATCTTAGACAAGTTTGAAACTAGGCTATATGAGGTCAAAAACTAGGTCACTAGGACCAATTGAAGGAAAATCTTACTAACAATCTAGATACAACATTTTAAATTTGAGCATGTTGAAACTTTATCAGAATGTTTGCATTGATGATATGCTAGTCAAGTTCGAACATGGGTTATGTTGGGTCAAAGAGTAGGTCACTAGGTCATATTGAAGGAAAATCTTGTTAACACTCTAGAGGCCGCAACCATTGCTTCAGCATTTTGAAATTTTGTCAGAAATTCAGAATGTTTGTCTTAAAACTATCTAGGTCAAGATCGAATATGGATCATATTGGGTCAGAAACTAGGTCACAAGGAAAATATTATTAACACTGTAGAAGCCTCATTCTTTGCTACAGCAGCTGGAAATTTGGTCAGAATGTTTATCTAAATGATATCTAGGCCAAGTACGATGGTCGAAAACTAATTTAAGGAAAATCTTGTTAACTCATATTGGTTTAGAATCTACGTCACTAGGCCAATTTGAAGGGAAATCTTGTTAACACTGTAGAAGCCGCATTTCTTGCTTCATTAGCTTAACATTCGATCAGAATATTTATCTTAATAAAATATAGGCCAAGCTTAAAAACGGGTTATGCCGGGTCAAAAAGTAGGTCACTAGGCCAAAGTGATGGAAAATCTTGTTAACACTCTGGAGGCATATTTTTGGCTTCAGCTGCTTGATATTTTGTCTGAATTATATCTAGGTCAAGTTCAAATATGGGTCATATTGGGTCAGAAACAAGGTCACTAGGTCAAATTGAATGGACAACTCGTTAACACTCTGGATGCTGCATTTTTAATTAGAGCATATTAAAACTTTATCAGAATGTTTGACTTGATGATATGTAGGCCAAGTTCGAATAGAAGGAAAATCTTGTTAACACTATAGAAGCCGCATTTTTTGCTAGGCCAATCTTGATTACGGGTTATGCCCGGTCAAAAAGTAGGTCACTAGTCCAAATTGATGGAAAATCTTGTTAACACTCTGGAGGCCGCATTTTTTGCTTCAGCAGCTTGAGATTTTGTTAGAATGTTTGTCTGAATTATATCTAGGTCAAGTTCGAATATGTGTCATATTGGGTCAGAAACTAGGTCAATAAAGGAAAATATTGTTCAAACTCCAGAGGCCGCATTTTTACTTTGAGCAAGTCGAAACTTTGTCAGAATGATTGTCTTGATAATATCTAGTCCATGTTGGAATATAGGTCATATCAGGTAAACAAATATAGATCACTAAACAAAATGAAGGAAAAGCTTGTTAACACTGTGCAGGTTGCATTTTGAATCTTTGTCAGAATAATTGGCTTGATGAGTTTTGCATTGCATTACATTCCATAATTCAGGTGAGCGAACTAGGGCCACCATGTCCCTCTTGTTTATATTAATTATGTTAATATTTTAGACGGGCAGTGTTTCACAAGGATGGGTAGCCGCCCGAGCGTGATTTCAGGTTAGCAACTTATAATCATATAATGGGCCATAACGCTTGACCTTTTCTTTACTTTTCACAATATACGCTACTTTTATGTGTTTTACGCAGCTTTCAACACTTTTTTAGTTATTTCATGAAGTTTCCTGCGTAAGTTACCATTTATCCTGACACCAGCGAGTTAGTCATAAAGCTAATTCCCCAACCCGAGCGCCGAGGAGGGAATTCCATTTCCACCATTTAAGTCGCAGTGGGGTATCAAATCTGCGACCACCAGCACCCTCGGTGAATGCTCTTACAATACACCAACGAGTCGGTACACTACTTTTAGTGCATAAAAGTGCTGTGTAGGTACATAATGCATAAATATCAGCCCTGCAATGTGTTATACATCATGATATATATTTGTATTGCCTATTTATCCTGACACAAGCCTGAATTACTGGAGTAAGAAAATATAAACCCTTTGCCACATACAGACGCTTCTGTAGCAGACGGCTTTTGAAAACATTTTGTCAAAAAGAGAAATTGCTCAAAACGAGTAATTTCCCCTCTTGTGTTCAACTACATTAAAAATTAAACTTTTATCTATAGACAATTTCACTATTTTTGCGAAGACGTTTTCAAAATCGTCTACTGCAGATTTCCTTTATATGGGAAAGGGTTGAAAGGAGAAAGATAAAAAGAAGTCGTCTGCAGAAAGGTCGTAATTTGCAAATCAAACAAATATACCTTTCTTGATACAAACGATTTTAAAACGAGAATATTGTTCTACGTTTTGTAGTCAGAAGGGTTTTACGACAGTTTATTGAGTGTCCTGGATTTATAACCCATTGAAAACTTGAAACTCTCGTTGTTATAAAAAACTTCAGATATTTGATTATTACTTCATGTCGCTGAGATTTATCGATTGAAATATACATAGTAAAATGAGGTTTAACACTTTACTTTAAACTTTACATACGACGTAGTTTTACCCTTGCATAGAAGAAATTTGATTTCGCTTTTCTCCGCTGAATCAGGGACGTAGATAAGATATCATCTTCGTCCCTGGCTTAATGAATTATACAATCCTATGAATTTGAGTGCATGTTTAACGGGAACGGGTAATAGGTATAAATATCACTTCTACAGCCTTGCTGTGGAAGCCGGCTTTTGTAGCGACGTTGGTAGAGTGGTTGACCTTTTCTTAAAGATAAGCAACGTTCATCGCGGTAAGTGCCTGGATAAGTGACTCGCGATGGCTTAACTCCGGTACACGTTACACATGCATGAATGTTACATATATTCTTTTGTATTTTTTTTTTTCGGCTGGATATTTATTCATCATATAGATAACAAGGCTTGAAATCGGATCCTTCCGCCAATACATATCAGCATACATGCTTGTGACTCGAGTGTCTCCGACCATGTCACGGAAGTAACCGAATTTCGTTTAACATGTAAAATTATCTACTGAATCAAAACCATAAATAGTTGTGTTTCCAGATGCATGATTCAAGATTAATAGCGTACTTAAGTTATTCACACATGACATTTGCCTATTTGGAGTATTTAATAAGAATTGTAAACTATTTTACAGTGCTCCTACTAAAAATATCTGAAATATTCCTATTGAATTTGAAACGTGCAAATCAATTCTTCTGAGACGTTCTCCATTCTATCTAAGTAACCTGATATTGGCGGGTTTTTATATGCTCTAGGTTAAAGTGGTCGTGTTCCATTATTGATATTTACTTCTTTGACATAAGAATACATGTATCGCCTATGTTTTTCAATATTTATCAAGACCAATCACCACACATGGCGAGTCAACTGAATTCTAAACACCTTTGAATCACAAACATGCTAAATTTCAAAAAAGTCCACGTGTTTGTCCAATCAGAGAACGTAGATATGAAGTATAAAATTCTCGTATCAGATATCAATGTCATGTATATGTTGATTGTATTTTTTATTCTGTTCAGTGGTGACAACCATTTATTAAAACTCGCATATTTCGCCCGTTAATGACAAGAACATAACCACTCGGACATGGAAATATATCAGATGATAAATATTCATCACACTTTTTATTGAAGTTCAGATTTCGACATCAAAACATTCACTTATTTACTTTTCTGCAATTGGGAAGGGCTTTTATATTATGTTGCCCAACCCATTTACTCATGCGCTGTATGTTTTGTTACTTTTTATTTGTACATGCCGCGCTAGCTAACCCAAACAAACGTTTTTCGCCCCATGTGATTTTACTGTTTCAGAAATAATTACTCTATCTCCCTGTTCTTGGTCGATACACTACGCAGATTCCACAATATTGGTTTTCTCGTGGAACGGCTCATTCTTTTGTCATCTTGATTTTAAACTAGGGATGGCAACGAATACCAAAATAAGTATTCGAATATTCGATCACAAAGTATTCGCATATTCGACCCATGCATACCTCGCCAACAAAGAGTTTATAAATGCGTTATTTGCTGTTAAGTTATCTTACTGTTGTCTTATTTAGTTCAAATCCCAGTATTCGCATTTAGATTTACGTTTAACCCGTGAATTCGAAAGAATTCGAAAGAAATGAATGTTAATGAAAAATACGTCAGTAAAGTGCTCCGATTTTCATTAATTGATCACTTGCTTAATGCGTTTCTTTTACGAAAAATGTTGTTCTGATTACCATGTATACAACTGAAATACCGTTGAAAATGACATGAACTGTGTCGTTATTATGTAAAAATGTGGCACTACCCATTAGGAGCAATCCAACATTTCACTTACTGTGTTTTAATTGAAATATTGTTGAAAATGGGCACGAAATATTGCCAGTACCGGATTGCTAATCAACATAAGTACGAAATCGGAAAATTTCGAAACTACGAAACCATCGACATTGTATTTGATCAACTTAAATAATACGCGTAAAATGGATCATCGGTTACCCGTTACTTGTACTTTTCAACAAAAAAGCGTGACTAATAATTCAGGTATCTTCAATTTGATTTATACATAGGTATATATATATTTAAATACTCCTGATTTCCATCGAATGTTCGAACCATGATTTGCAATACCTTATATAAGTGAAATAGTTACTACAGGCACGTAGAGACACTGAATAAGCAGTGGGATCCGCCAATAGGCGGGTCGACTCTATAGCAAGTACCCTTGTAACACAAACATTTACTTTTGTAGAAGAATTCGTGTTTACTTCTCCACACATACATGCAGAAAGTCAAGCTAACATACGAGTTATAGTTGAACATAAACCACCAGAAGCACGAGAGATAAGTTGTTTTTCAAAACAAGCGTTTACTTTGTTAAGAAGTAAACAATTTACCATACATATCTCTGGAGCCGGAGTTCTTAGACTAGGTGTTACAGAAACCGATCCGGCGACGCAAAATGAGTTCTTTAAGGTTATTATGACGTAATTTTATCAAATTCACTATCTAAATACATTTTTTTTTTAAATGGACTTGTTAAGCTTTGCATTTGGAAAAGTTCATGACGTTTAGAGTCTTGGTAGACTATAGACTTTCGTCCCCTGTGATATTGTAAATGAGTCGTCTGCTAAATTGGTAGTAGAACTGTTTTATTGAGTCGAAGACAACCTTTAGAGAGGGAATATTGCCTGTTTCGGGTGAATCCCCCCTTCAATGTTGTTCGACTGAGAGTTAGTCTACTGTAAACGCTCCAACCTTTGCATTTGTTGATCTTTATTAATGTAATTTAACATATATTGGCTTACAGTTTTTCTTTTTCCAAAATGTTTTCAAACTAAATGGTCTGCTGCAAATGAACAGAAATTCATCTTTATATGGAAAATGTTACATTCAAAATGGATTTTCTTTTTAATATTCGTATACGTTTTGGAAAGATAATCAAATAAATTTGATTGCAATTGAAACAAATTTTAATTATAATAACCATATGCCACTCATGAATATATAAATATAAAATGAATTGTATATATGTTGTATTATGGACCTGTGACCTCTATACTTGATTAAATGGGGGACACTTGATACACAGTTCTCAAATAATCGATGCAATCAGTACAAGGGTATTTTGTGGTCTAAGTATATATCACTAGAAACAATCGAATGTAGTATTCAAAATATTACAGTTTGTTTATAATTTGCACCATTTTGTGTTTTGTTTTATTTGGGTTTTACGCCACTTTCAACATTATTTCAGTTATATATCGGCGACTGTTCACTTATTCATGATTCATGGGTAAACAACCCAGTACTAGGCTAGGTAATGTGCCTTGCCAAAGGGCACTCAGTCATGACCGCCGCGCCTGGGTATATACACTGGGAGGCCGCCAACTTACACATCCACGACGCGTCCTATTGTTTATATAATGTTTTATCCATGTATTATATATGTTGAGTCAAATACCGAATGGTTTACTTAATGTATTATTTTATTATTTGTTGAAATTTATTTTTTATTCGTCAGGTGGTTTTATACTAGAAGAAAACAGTTTAAGCATAACAAAGGTTTTGCCCCAATTAAGTATTGTTCCAACTTGACTCTCTTCATTATCCTTTCAGAATCCCCTTTTCGAACACGAAGACGGATTTGAGAACGGGCAGTCTGAACGATGTTTGTTCTTCGATGAGAATGTGAAAATGTTCTGTTATGGACCTGCTACGGATAACATGGAATATTCCCCGAACAGGGAGTTTGAAGAAACAACAAAACCTTTATATCTGTATTTGATGTTTCTTTACGGTAAACCCACCGTTTCGGTGGTCTATAGTAAGTGTTTCTTATTGTCGACAATACATAGTGGTAATTGTGATGGTGATACTGACGGTAGTGATGTTTGTGATTCTGATAATGATGATTAAGAAAGATGATGATGATAATTGTTTTGATTATTATGATCCTGATGAGGATGAGAATGACGAAGATGATGATGAGAATAATGATGATGAGAATGATGATGCTTATGATGGTGACGATGCAATGATGAAGAAGATAATGAGGATGATGATACTGATCTTTACAAATATTTACTATTTCATTACAAAACCGATGTGTTATGACTTTCATCAGAACGTTGTAGTATCAATGACAAAACATTACCATAAATAAATATGCAATTTGTCATGTTATTGCAATGCTGCTTTCAAACCTTCCACCATAATCTTTTTATTAATCAGCAGTAAAGAATTCCACATTTTAAAACTCTTTCAGAAACCAACATAATTTTACTATTTTGGCATTTAATTTCATTGCGGATTTTCAAGAGATCCTATTTGTTTTTACAAGCATTGTTTGTATGGCAGTGAAACAGTCGGGGAATGGTTTAAAGTCAAAGATATCATGGTGTCGTATAAATATCAGAACTATCAATGACATGGGTTAAGGTAGAGCATCTGTAACAGTCAATATTTCAAATGTGACTGAACTTTTTTTCTGAGCCAAAAATAAATTTGTTATATATAGTTTCATATTTTAATTATTTAAACAATATAGTCTTTTCCTTCAAGTATTAACAAGTTTAAGATATTCATTGTTTAAGAATGTTGCTAGAATAATACATTTTGTAACTTAAATATATTGCAATTTTTGTTTAGGTGGGTGGGGTAATGATATCAATCATTTTCAATCATTTGATAAAATTCAATATATTTAAGTATAATATGTATAATTATATCAAGTAAAATTGTTTTACTTTAAACATTTGCCAAAATGTCATCCACATTAAAGCTATTATTATTATTACTGACGGTTATAAATGTTGAAAAGTCACTTTTTGACTAAATTTTGCGTCATTTTATTTTCAAACCTGTCTTACATAAAACCTTATTAAAAGCAAACGAGAGGGTAAAAGTTTTTTATTTTTGTGTATTTTGCTCATCTAACATTATTAAAAATATTGGTATATAACATAGGTGGTTTAATAATATAGTTATAGTACTAGAACAATTTTAAACATGACAATTAACAATATTTTCTGAAAAAAGTATAAAACTCAAAGAGGGGGTAGGGTTATATTTGTAGATTTTTTTCTATTTTTATTTTTGAGATATGTAATTCTCATTGGTATTTTTTAAATCAGCATTGTTATTTTGATGTAAAAATGGTCTTAGTTAATGATATAGTTAATATGTAAGATTATTAAAACTATTTAATTGACTTAAGAAGTTGTTACAATTTTGCTTTCTCAATGCCTTATCAAAGTCTGGGACATTGGACACTTCAAATTTCAATAATTTTTATTCTAGACGGTAAAATCTTTTAATACTTCCCCAATATTTCGCTAAAGGGTTAAGGATAACTAGAAAAAAAGTTCAGTCACATTTGAAATATTGACTGTTACAGATGCTCTACCTTAAGTGACAATCAGAGAGTTTTGTTATCCTTTTCCCCCTACAAATAGCATTTAATAACTTTTGACCATTCGTAGCATTCCGTTCAAAGTAAATATTAGCTGTAGCAAATGAGAATCTTAAATACCTTTATTAGAGCTACTGGACTAGTATAAAGGGATAGGCTAGCGTAAAATTGATTGATTATGTATATATGTGTGTTTCAGCAAATACAAACGTTGAATGGAACCATCACACCGGATCTCTCATTGAAATAGGAACTGAAAACCGAGTGACTCTGTCAAATGTAAATAACATGTCCATGATGAAGATCAAGTAAGTAAGCTAGTTCCATATATTTACTTTAGCTTAAATATTTTGTTAAGATTACATATAGATACGCAACTCATCTCTGCCACATCGGATTCCAAGTAGACGAAAAAAGTTGATATGAAGATTAAAATCAAATTGTTGGGTTTTAGATAAATGCTCTCTCCTAAAATGGTCTGAAATGCGGCCGGCGAAAATTGATCCTGTTGCACGTTACGTTTTGTACCACATTAAGGGCCTACATATTGGAACACGTCGGAACGGCGTCAAACGTTACATAAATTGCTCTTCTACATGAACAACGAATGTGAAGTTTCTGGCGCATGTGCGTATGCACAGGCTCAACCGAGTCTTCCCAGATCGCAACAAGGAGCTGTCTAAGACTGCTGTCACTTTCATAGCCAAATTTGATTTACCAGTTCATTTAATTGCACTATCGTATTTTCACTTTTTTGCAAATTGTTTGCAAACGGTTTTGTTTCATGTCACTTTGAAGTACCTGTCTTCAATGTTTTTTTTAACGATGGGCTGAAATTAACCAATCATTTTCAGAGACCGTATGAATGTGAATAGTGCTTACCATATAAAATGGGACATGCGTTTATCGAAAGAAGAGATTGGAGGGAAATCGCCCAAATTTGGCTATCTGAGAATTGGACTTTTGTCTGGTGATATCGAAAAAAGGCAGCTGCGGTTATACTCAATCAATGCATCGGGTAGGTTACAACCATTTCTCTCGTGTATATGCTATATGATTTGATTCATCTTTTAAAATAGATCAATTGTATATTTCATTTCTCTCGATTTCGACAAATGTTATTATAAGATAAATAGGTCTCCGTCTCCGCAAAACAGACAAATTTATTAAAATGAAGGAAATAGAGATGATGTAATTCACGTATAAAGTGACCCAATTTCAGCGGTTCATGACACTCCTAATAAATGTAATTACTGCGGATTGTTTCGAATATAATCCTCCAGTATAAGGAGGGTATTTATATCCGCACCAGATAACCGGAAACTGAAATACGACCCATATTTTGGATATATTTATGAATGTCATCGGAAGCCTGGTTTCCAGATTGATTCAGCCGGAGTGTTAAAACTATTGAATGTTCTTAATGTATATGGTCAGTATTGCATATTGATATTGGACTTTTGGACAAGAAATCATGGTCATCGTCAGAGAGTCCCAACAATCGCTCATTGGTTAGCCTAATCAATCAATCAATTTACAAATTGTGACTAGCACTCACCGAGTACTCGGTGTCGAGGAAAATCTGATTACGCCCTCCCGCAGGACTCCATCGCTATACCGAAACATTGCCCTGTGTGTATTGGTGATTTAAGAAACATAAAGATTTCTTTACTATTTTTGAAGATAAATCCAAACAGAATGTGGCTTGGTTCACGGAGAGCGCAGTGGCTCAATATCCTTACAGCGGAACCATCGGTCTAAGAGTAACACCGTCAAACATCAGCCATAACCTCATGATCAATGCTGTTGGAAACACCAAAGAGGAGGAGATAACTATTGCAAATCCAGCATATCTGTTAATAGAGGCCAGTTCTGGAAATTTTACAGTTAATAAGAGTCCCCATTTTACTGTCAAACAATGTAATTGTGTTTTTAATATTTCTGTATCACCTCTTGTTTTATCACACAATAGTTACATTTATATATAAAAAGAAAACAGCAGTTAAAATTGTCTTTTCAATAACCTGTTTCTTCGTTTCCAAATACTTGTACTGAAAGTTTCCTATGCTCTGTTTAAAGCTAATTCGTAAAGGCATCTGATACATTTCTGGGATGTGCATAAACATTTCTGCATAAGATAAAATACCCGATAAACATATGCATCTATCGAACTCATTACATGTATTAACATAATTGTGTTACGTTGGTTACTGAACTATTTGTAATACGTATACTCATTCCATTCCTGGTGTTCATTCATAAACTCATACATGTATAATTCCATGTACAGATGCAGGATCAGCGTTCCTTGTTAAGGATTACGATGAATTTGAAGATTACCAGTCGGCAAAGTTCAAAATATACAGTGTTGTCGAACACGAACCATATCGCATTCAATATGGTCCAAATCCAAGGGCTTTTGTGGTCATGTTTAACAAAAGATTCACAAGTGCAGGTAAGAAAAGCTACTAATCGTTTGTACTTTTTATCATTTTATAGTAATGCTGAAATATGTATCGGAAACTAACCAAACTATTCATTAAGAGACTGGCTGTGACATTTGTTATCTTACAAAAAAATCTATCTTATGGCACTGTTGATGAATGTTTAAAAAATGGTTAAGAAATTTAAAATGTGTACTTTTGATTTCTATTTAGATTCAACGAAGTTTAAAAAGGAATTCAGAAGCTGTGTTGAACTGTCAGACACAGACACGGTACAGGTTCTACATAAAACAGGTACCTTCGACAAATATTCGATTCAGGAAACATTTTCAAGGCGGCAACAGTCAGGGGGTGGAGAAATTACAGAAATTAAACCTTCTCCTGATTTACAAAGGTGTTGGATTATCACTTATACGAGTGAGCAAGGTACTAAATTATATTTCACTTACACTGAACATACTGTTCTTTACATATTATAGATAATATGTACTAAAGCTTGATATACACACTTTTGCGTTACATCTTTAGTCATATCGAAATGATCTGTTATCTAAAAGTACACATTTTTATGACACTAATAGACATTCAGGGGCGTAGCTCCGTTTATGCACTCTCGGCACGTGCCTACACATTTTTTCTCAATATACCCCAAAATGCAGCTGCGGCGATAGACATCTGCATAATGTATCAGATCAGCCTGCGCATACTGATCCGGCCGACACATTCCGTCTTAGGGGGAAAGATGTATGGAGTAGTTATTCTTGAAACAGAAAATCCACAGGAGGCGAAAAGTGTCTATCCGGTTAGGCCTGTGTGGCATGCTTAGGCTGATCCGGGTCGATACTTTACGCAGAGTCCACAATGTTGATTTTCTCACGAGACGACCTACACATTGATTATTGCAAAGCTACGCCCCTGACATTTGTTTTAAATGAAAACGAATTGTATCATTTGTACCAGCAGAAAGCTGAAACAACATTTTAAGACATTGTACACATTGCAGCTTTTCAAATAGTTTATCGTTATCTTATAGCTTTGAAAGTACTCACAGAGTTCAGTATGTACGTAACTCTGATCTAAATGTTAGTGCGTTGTGTTTAAGTAGCGATTTTTTCAAACCTGTTCTTTCCAGATGAGCAATTAATATCAGAAGTATATACGGAGGAGTAAGAAATGTCCAAATGTTTTTACACTTCAGCCGGGATTAACAGTCAGAAAATTGTCAATGTATCAAGAATAAAATCTTAAGTTTATAAATCAGATCATAAGCCTATGTAAAGTTCACTGTACTCCTATGCGGTTAAGTCGACACACTCAGAAATGCAAACACATATACAATAATGTTCACACGACAAACTAGTTCATAAGGTAAGAAAGTGCGTGCCCGGAGTGGTGTAAGTCACACGCTGTTTTTCGGGCGTTGACATCTAAAGGTCGGTAGCAAATAGACTCGGCATATACATCAACGGTATTTATCGTGATTATTGTACCATCTGCTACAAAGCATACATCCAGCTGCTACAATGCAAAGAGGGGTAACCCTTACCTCAAAGTGTAACACAACTCAAAATGTTGATTAAGATTCCTCAGTGTGCAAGAAGACGTTGTATAGGATAAGATAATCAGTTTGCGCACCGAGGCTTTCGCAAAAAAGGAATGTTAATCCAATCATTACGGGATTTGAAGAAGAGTCCTTTGAAACTAGAGGTCGGAGAGGGCCAAAGAAGCAATGCACCCACTGTAATCAACAACTATCAACTTACTTTACATCTACGCTTCATGTAAATTATTCTGCAATTTTCTTTGTTAGATGGCGAAATAAGTTGCTAAAGTCCTGGTGAAGAGTATCTTTTAATGTAAACACTATTTCAAAAATACAAATTGCATAGCATACAGCAGCTGACTTTGAAAACATCAAGACCTAAGTACGGAAAAAAATTAATAGGAAAACCTGTTATATGAATGTTTAATGAACACATTGTCGTAAATGGAGAAATTGCTCATAACAAGATATATTTACTTTCGAAACACTGATTTCAAAAACCGTCTTCTGTGATTGCATGGATTTAAATGGTTATAATGGTTGAAAATCTGTTTTCCCATTGTAGATGCCCGGAGAGTATGGATGCGAAAAGAGATGACAATAGAAGGCGAGGCAGTGTATGTCTTTCCATGGTACGGTGGACTCGGTGAAGCTGTAAACTTAGGAGAAAAACCAGTTTTTGATGACAGTGATTTGATTATAACCGACCTGGATCAAGATAAATTGATGTACGGAATTCTTATATCATGCAAGCAATAAGCCAAATACCAGAACATACTAATGACGATAACTATACGCACTTCAATTGTAAAATGGATACATAATATATTAAGATGCTCTACTGTTATAGACGTATGTCCGTCTTAAATACAAATGTTATTGATTTTTTAAATAAAACATAAACAACAAAATGACGCCAATCATGAATTGTGTGGTTTTGATCAGAAGTACAATTATATATAAATGATTTAGTTTGTGTATAGACGCTATCGTTCAAGTAATCGGCCTTGTTTTAAATGAGCATATGTACCAGTCAAATACAAATACGTTTATCGATATACAACTTCGATTTTCAGGTTTGTCATGGATAATGACGAAGAAAGATCACGATTTGATAAGCGTGTCAACAGCCACTTACCTGTTTCAATACAATGGCCACAATCGGATGGTTTCGAAGGGTCGGACACGGAGATGATACACCTTATAATAAAATGCCATCATAACAAATGCACTCACACAAAGAGGGCTTATTGGAAAGACACTGTATCAGAAATGGTTACAGCATACTTTAGTGAAACTCTCGTGAAACTAAAGTTCCCAGTTAATGGAAAACATTTCGATAAAATTCTCGAAAAGTTAAGAAAGACATCACAAAATACAACACAAGCGTTCAAGTTTATGGCAAACCGAAACGATCTTGAAATCGTACTTATATCTTCTGACCAAAACCTGTTGGCGAGCTTACAAGAGGAAATAAGTGTGATCCGAAATGTGAACATTGACAGGAAATCTGTGATGATTACCAAGGAAAACCTAGACAGATATCACGCATTGGATGCAGAGGGAATTTTGAAAGAAGTACGAAGGGCTTATCCAAATACGACGCATATGGTCATACTTGATGGTGTCAAGCTAACTGGACCTGCAAGTGAAGTAAACCATGCCAAAAACATGATTGAGGAACGTGCTATTCACACAACCGAAATTCAAATAGGAATAACGCCTGGACATAAGAAAGTTTTGGAAAGTAAAGTAGGCAAAACTTGTTTAGAAGAGAAGCTTCAAGCAGAAAATCTTTGTGTCCATTTTAAAATAGAAGGACAGTTTTTCAAATTATGGATATACCAAGAAAACGACGAGACAATAAGCAAAACAACTGGAATATTGGAGATGATCATAAGGGGTATATACTTTGAGAAGTTCATTAAACTATCAAGAGAGATGATGCAGAACTTGGAAAGAAAGTCAATAGGGACGTTTATACAACAATTTAATCTGGATGGACATGACAACTCCGTGCACATGGAAGTCAACCGTGAAAAACTTGAAATAAAAATATCCGGTACAGAAAAAGAGGTCCAGGAAGCGGAAAAAAGCTTACAAGGATATTTACGAGAAGCCCCATTAACTAAGAGCACAGTATTATTACCGCTTGATGCCATTGAATACATCTCGTCATGGTCAGACGTATTTAAAAGCAAACCATACAGCATAGAAACGCTGGACGACATGCCACTTAACATCACAATAACTGCGACAGATAGTGACACTGAGAAATTGAAGGAGGAGCTTTTGAAAGAGGCAGGAAGAATACAATCACATTGGTTCCATATATCTAGACCATGGCTTACAATTCAAAGACAGGAAATAACAGATATTACAGATTCTCTGACTCAGAGATGGCAATGTAACATTGACGTGGAAACGGCTTCTCTACTTGCATCTGAAAATATAAGCTGCGTAGCTATTGCAGATAGTATTGGAACAATTTGTTTGTCCATATGCTGTGATATATTTACGAGCAATGTGGATGTAATTATCGTACCAATAAGCTCGCCTAAACTCCATCTATCTTCAGGTTTGGCAGCTGCAATCGCTAAGACAGGTATATTTGTTTGGTCTTAATAGATAAATCAAGCTTTCTTTTTAAAATTAGCATTGTTTAATTTTGAATGTGTTTCACGTCGTTTCCAGTTAGTTCAAGGGTAAGTTTATGTGTAAGTTACCAGTATTACTGGACCATTTATAATTACACGTGAGTGTCGTAATGCTAATCCCACAAACCTGATCGCCAAGGAGCGAAAACCACAACTACCATATTTAAAAGCTTTAATATGACTCAGTCGGATATAGAAAGCGACTCTTATAGTATGAATATAAAGGGAAAATTCTTTCAAATCGTTCTTGTGAAGAACAACATATTTAAAGTAATTTGTTCAAAATAGTATAGTATTGTGTTATGTTAAAAGTAGCAACATTTTTCGCTGCAAGACTAATGCCATGTGCAAACTAATAGTTTAACCTATCAAATTGTGCAGGTGGAAAGTTTGTTACAGACGGATGCAATAAATATGTAAAGGATCATGGAGAGTTGAAACCATTGGAAACAGTGATGTTAGAATCAGGAAGTCTTCAGTGTCAACAAATTGTTTTCGTTTATGTACCACCTACGGACTGCAATTCCGACAGCTCCATGATGAATGCAATGGCAGCTTGTTTAAATGTAAGTCTATATTGTTCATTTTCCGATCACTTATTACAAATAAACTTGACCGCCTCCGTGGTATATTGGTTGATCGTCAAATTCGGTTGAAGAAGGCCGCGTGTTCCATCCCAGGTCGGGTCATACCAACTATTTAATCAAAGCACTTAAAGTGCTAACAGCAATGGGCTAACTGCAGATTACATTTGGACATGTAATTAACGATCAAGAAAGTCTAACAAGAATACTTTACAACTGCACTTTGCTATGTCCACATATTAAAATATATAGAAATTAAAAGCAAACTATTGTACGGGTGTCTACCGATTGACTCAAATTTGATACAAACTACTTTGCTTTATTATCCACATCTGCTATCTTGGTAGTTCCTGTTTAGCACACCTACTGGATCTTAGACGTTATTTGTTGTATGCAATTAACAAATAAATATGTCATATAAAAATGAAACGCACGTATCTACCTTATAATGAGAAATAAATTAAGTCTACAGTTTTTACGGCTTGATGTAACTTAACTATTGTTAAAAGCTACGTAAAACATCATACGAGCAAACTTTTCATTTTGTAATGGGGTTTCACAAAGCATAGGTGAAATTTAAATGCAATGCTTTCGAATTTGTTTTAAATCCCAACATTTTGAAGGAGTTGTTTGCAGAGGTGCCAAAAGACGTTTGTACCACTGATTTGATGACTTTATGATAGCGAATAGATGGATTTATTAATTGACTGTTTGGTTGAGTAATAGTGGGTAGGTTATTCAGCATATATCATTGACCACCCCGACCTCACACCACCCCGAATACCAGTTGTATTTAGTATATATATATATATATATATATATATTTTATTATGCAAAAAAGATGTATAATCCATCAGCATACATGTATGAATGCATTTGACAATTTAACAATTTCCGGCCGAATAACAGAATAAACCAGAGAGAATGGCCATCCATAACCCTCACACTACTGCCTGCTGAAAACAGAGGGTTTTGAACAAAGCAGTATTTATTTAGATGGGACCGCTCGTGACGATCTGTCGTTTCTGAGCTTGCATCGCCTTACACCCCACTAGTGTACATGGAATATCCCAACATGAGTAGCATGAGGGTCCACTGTTAAGGCTCGGCAATGTAAAGGTTAATTTTCCGATCAGCCTCTCCCTTCGATATATAGTATACAGCATGTGTATGCGTGTATATACAATACTGTTACAATATGTTAGGTTATTACATACACATATAAGTACTAACTACAAAGTATGTTGATTATTATAATAAACCAGCAAGAGAACGAGATGGTTATTAATGAAGTATAAATGTGCTATAAAAATTCCAAACAGAGATAAAAGTATAGATATAGTATTATTAGTATTTATATTACCTATCGTAATAGGTATTTTTTCTTTTAATGAAGCTGTGGTATGTGAATTTGGCAAGATTATTGACGATTTTTTTGTTATCTGACATGAGTAATTCTGTAAATTTGTGCATATTTGGTCTTTTCCAGTAATATTTACTTAAGAGTTGTGATCTTATTTCAAGGTAAACAGGACATTCCAAAATGAAGTGGAACTCATCTTCTAATACATTGCAATTTTGACATTTTCTCTCAGATCTGAATATTTTGTTAGGTTTGTCCTAACCCTAACCCATTTCTATTTCAAGTCTGTGGCTAGATACTCTTAATCGTGTAAGAGCAATTCTGTATTTGGTATTCACCACTGTATTTAGATATTGCTTGAAGTTGAAACTAGCTATTGATCTATATGTTATCGCTCTAGGTGAGTTTTGTAATTGGTTGTTCCAAGATTGAATATAATTATCTTTTGCTCTTTGTTTAAATATATGAATAAATTGTTTCATATTTCCCACTCCTTGAAAGAGCTACATCATTAAAGCCATGTGATTCTAAGATATATTTGATTTGAGAAGCCCAGTTTTGCTTATTTGGGCATTCTATTAAGTCATTTAACATCATGTTATACGTTTGTTTAATATATTTTCTTTCGCTTGACTGTATAACTTTGAACCAATATTTCAGCATTGGTATTAAACTTTCAACTCTTAAAGGACACCTTTCAGATTCACCATAGATAAAATCGTTTTGTGTTTGGTTTCTTACCCCTAGTAGTTGTTTCAGAAATCTTAAGTGAACAGATTCTAGCTTATTTGCATTTAAGTAGCCCCATATTTCTGCCCCGTAATTAGGTATGGGTAATATTAATTTATCAAATAAGTCTAACTTATGTTTTATAGATAAAAATGTAAACTTGGATATATATGATCTCAGCTGGAAAAATACCCTTTAACATTTGTCCACTTAACGCATCACATGTGCCAATAAATGATCCGCCTGTAGAGAAAACAATTCCTAGATACGTAAAGTTGGTGACAATTTGTATTTCATTTTCATTGTATAAGAATGATACATTTCTTCTTAAATTTCCTCCCTTTCTAAAAATCATAATTTTAGTTTTATTTACATCTACAACCATTTTCCATTTTTGACAGTAATCGTATACAAGGTTTAGTCCGTTTTGTAGCCATTCCTCATTATCCGAAAATAAGACAATATCATCAGCATATAATAATAGAAATAGTTTAAGCATTCCGGTATCTATGCCTTTAAAACCTTTCGTAATCAAGTGTTCTTCAAGGTCATTGATGTACATTGCGAAGATAAAAGGTGACATACAGTCTCCCTGGACTACGCCCATTAAGCATTCAAAGCTTCCGCTGAGGTTATTATTAAATTTTACCTTGGATTTTATATTACTATATAACGACTTGATAACATTGAGAATTTTGCCTCGGATTCCATACTTGATTAATTTATAAAAAATATGTTCACGTACGAGATAATCGAACGCCTTTGTAAAGTCGATGAAGCACACATACAGGTTTTTATTTTCATTCAAAAAATGACTTATTAACCCATGCAGGACAAAAATATCGTCTATTGTTCCCATATTTTTTCTAAAACCCGCTTGTGCTTCTACGTATACGAAATATTCTTCTGCCCAGTTATTGAGCCTATTATTTAGAATTCTGGTCATCAATTTGCCCAAAGCACTTAACAATGTTATACCTCTATAGTTATCTACGTTGCTGACATCCCCCTTTTTATGTAATGGAACAATATAACCATCACTCCACTTACAACGGAAATAACCCTGTTTGAATATTGTATTAAAAACTGTATGCAAGTAATTTGCAAAATATGCATAACCGTATTTGAAAAATTCATTAATGACATAATCCGAACCGCCAGATATATCGTTTTTTAATTGTTCACAGGCTTTTTTTATTCTTAATGTGAAATTATTAAATTCACTTCTGTGTATCGAACAATCATCATCAAACCATGTTTGTTTATTTTTGTTAGATCCTAGTGGCTTATTTAGTTTCTTTCTAAGAAACGGGTTGCAAGCATTATTTAATAAATTATAAAAATCATCGAGGTTATTTTCAATTTCTTTATTGTTAAAATTGTTCGATAATTTTTTTCGTTTTTGACCTCGTCCCATTTGTAACAAAAATCAACAGTATCATAGACGTTATTGTCTACAGTAAAAGTATCTAAAAATCAACATTTTTTTCTAATGGCAAAGTTAATAGTACACTGATCAGATAGGGTATTTGGATCTTTAACGTCGAATGTGCTGAAGTATGGTAAGAAGTCAGGTTTACATAAAACATAATCTACCACACTGCTACCAGCATGTGTTACACATGTAAATTTACCAGAGATATACTACCAACACCAGCCCTACCGTTCATGATTCTCAAACCTGTGAGACTGGCAGAAGTTTATCAATAATTTTCCATTTTCGTTAGTGGATCTATCAAAAGTATATATTTCTAAAATCTCATCCTGTACATAATCGTTAGGTAACATATCTAAATTAAATAAATAATCATTTTCAACATAATATTTAAGATTTCCAACCCGACTATTCCGATCTCCCAAGATATAAAAGTTACATTTATCATTATATAAATCACGAAATTTAACTATATCATCATAAAGAATATCATAGATATTCTGTTCTGTGAATGCTTCTCTGCTGCTTCCTGTAGGGACATTATAACACAAACAAAGTAGCATGTCATTATCAAAGTTAAACAGTTTTTTTTTAATACTGTAACATACAGGCTTAGTTCGTTTGACACATACATAATAATACCACCACTATTTCTACGTGCAGACGATCTATTCAGAGCTCTATTATAAGTATAATGTGTAAACCCTTCAACAGTACAATCGTGGTGTTCATTTAGCCAAGTTTCTGTGAATAATAGAATATCATGTGTATTAAACAATGTTTTCAGTTCAGGGGTCTGTAATTTATTATACGTCTTTTCCACCAGTCCTTGGATATTTAACACACAAAATCGAATGTCCCCATTCTTTCCGTTGTCCTAATGCGAATTGTTCCTTTTTTTATCCGTTTTTTCGGTTGGCGTTTTATCTCTGTGTTTATTTATAGTATCAGGTTGGGCTTGTCTTCCGTTGGGAATTCCCGGTTGTCTATTTTTAGATTTTGAGTACGGTGTAGAACCGGAGTTCGGTTGTGTGAATTGTAAGTCGGGTTGTTTCGCGTTCACATTTGGAGACTTTTCTTTGTTTCGACCTTGTCTGCGTTGCTGTGAGTGTAGCCGATTTATAGGTGAGTGATATTCAGCTTGTTTATTCGTCTGGTTTGTTTTGCTCGAGCTCTCACGTGCATAAATATTCCCGTTGTTTTTGTCACGTGACCCGTCGGTTTGTTTGTTTACATTTCGTAGGGGGGCGTTTCCCGACACTGGTGTTTCGAAAACATTGTTTTCTAATGTATTCCCTGGACTGTCGATCTTAGTCTCGTCATATATACACGCACACTGAATTGATTAATTAACTTATTGATTGGCTGATTGACTAGTTGTGCAGGTAAGTCATAATTGGTATATTTATCCCAGACGCGCTTATTTTAATGTATCAATAATTTACATTACATTAATTTAAGATTTCGTTCGGTTTTTCTACGGCACACATTTTAATGCCTAAAATGGTCGGTTTGAACATTTTTTAGTTTGTATAGACAGAAGTAAATCTGACTGATTCAAATCTAACTCGTATTAAATCAACCTCTCTTACGATTCTCGCGACCGAACTGTGAGAATTGTAAGATCTTACAAAATCGTGCGTGTAACGGTAGCTCCACAAAAGCACCGCATAATCAAAGAATGCTGCAGGACGGTTTATGGTAGTTCTGATCTGTAGAGAATAAAAATAGGTCATATCTTTTTTTATATAATATAAAGCATGAACAGTTGTTATATAAACCATTATTTAGTTTTCATTTTAATGTTTTGATTCCCTTTTGGTATATATTCAATCACCAGGAGTTGACTACCTGTAACAATCATGTTTGAGTCGGATTCGAACATCTGCTTCGACTCGATTCACAGATCTATGAATTGGTTTGTTGACATCGCAGATTTACATTTTTCATTTTCAATTATGTAGTTCATATATTTTAACAGTACATTTCTTTGTATTTATTTCTATTGCGTCAGAGATGTCAAATCAAATCCATTTTCCGGTCGATATCCCACCAAGTTTTGTTATTTTAGTGACGGGTTTTTTGGCGGTACAATACTGTAGACATTGATATTCTGCATCCAGCACATTCATTTTTAGCGGATGCATGTGTTTTCATTGTTCATTATGTACAATCTACGAAAAGTTACACATCTCTCAACCCGAAATGGTGTTCAGTAATGGAGAGCTTCTGTAGAAAGAGATATTTGAAGTAATGCATTGCCGATATTGTAGCAATCGGATTGACCCTAACGAGCACCTTTCTATAAATGTTGGCAATGGCCCCCCCCCCCCCCCCCCCCCACCCCATGTCGCTTTGGGTTGCAGGGACGCTTGAAGACCGATACATTGGTGTCAAGATAAAGCGTACCGGTAGTAGTTGTAATTTACCCAGGAAACATCGACATATTACTTCCATAATGTTATAAACCTCGCCACTCACTATTCAAACAATACCAATAAATTGAGGTATTTGTCATTTTTTATAGAAGAAAGGATATGAAGATATAAACGTTGTTATATCTTTTAATTTTTAAAGTACTTCATCGATCTAAGTTCCTGAGGAATCAGTATCGAATGCATTACGGACGAACAGTTGTCTAAACATTTTCAAAATTATTTAATCCATTTATCAAATACATTAAAATCGATAGCTGTGAAAATATCTTCCCATGGACACTCTTTATAAATATAACGATGCCTTTTCAAAAGAGAACTATTGTGAACAAAGTTATCTGCTATTGATGCGTCAAACTACGTCTGCATGTGGGACAAGCTAGACAGTAACGGAGATTAAACTGTGTTCATCTGATGCCGTTGTATCGTTATGATTTATATATACATCATTCACATAGAATTGTTTCTCTTGTGAAAGTGTTCGAATTAAACAACACTAACCTACAAGAAAAACAAAAAACATTTCAACGACAGAAAGTTTTATTGCTTGAATAATTTAGTATAGCTTTTTTTTTTTTTTTTTAAATTCGCTTTGTTTACATTTTTGGAATACGAACATGGACAGGTGACGGTGTGATTAAGGATGGCTTACACGTTTTCGAACGCAAAGTTATCAATTATAAAATAGATCTAATTAAAATTACAAACTAATCTGCTCAAAGTTGATAATTCTGTTGTTATTGTAATGTCTTTCTTTCTATTGCATAATCTCTTTCAGGTTGCACTAAGCAAACGATTGGCATCGATATTGATACCTGTTGTACAATTTTGTCAAAAGGATAACACAGACAAATCACTGGACCAAATGACGAAGAGAATAGATGCATTTGTTTCTAAGGTAAAACCTATGAAACACTTAAAAGATCCTGCACACTTCTTTTGATTTAAAAAATATAACGGCTTATAATGTCGAAGTACTGATCTGCTACATCCGTTATTTGTTCCCATTACACATTTTACTGGCTTGTAATATGTTATTTACGCTTAGCAATCTGACAGTTATGTCAATGTATTAAGAGCGGATTGGAACTTTGCGCTCTGATTGAAACATTCATAATGATTGAAAAAGTAAAATCATAAGAGCGCTTCGATCATATTGAGCGGCTGCAACCCTTAACCGCTTTGTATTATACTAAATTATTTTGCGACTTAATTATTAAGAAATTCGATATATGTTCGTTGATATTATTCTTAGGAAAGAAATCATTAGATGATATAGAAAGGCCAAATCAATAATATACCCTGGAATAGATAATCAAATACAAACTGTAAATGACTATATCATTTACAATTGTGTAGATCGGTTATTTTGATCTATTTATCAGTTCAAATTATGGTAGTATTGTCAAATAAAGGTTCGTGTGTCCTAACATGCATTACTTAAATAATTCAAATATCTGTAACATTGAAAAAAGAAATAAATACAATATCGAAATCAATGTAAAGAAGGGGTTAAATGTTAGATTCAAAACAATCTCATATTTCAACAGTTTATTTACAAATCAACATATTTTAATTGTTTAATTGTTGATCGAGGGGTAATTTAAGATGTGTCATCATTTATGAAAGAATATTTTGTAACTTTGTCTTTCTTTTATTACGTATTCTTAATTGAATGGTCGTGTATGCAATGTGTCTTATTGTATACGGTCTATATTGTTCAAAACGATACTCAGAGACTTAAAAATTAATAGATACGTAGTCACTTTGTTGAGCAATGGCTATTGTGTCAAACTTGCAAAACGGATATCATATAACTTATCTGTAAGATTGACAACATGAAATAAATATATGATCGAAATTAATGTGATAATAGTGTGAACATGTAATTTCCAAAGCATTCTCCAATTTCAGTTGTGTGTTTAAGAAATCAACAAAAGTAAGCGAACATTATTTCATGATATATATTATGGATTAAAGGATATTTTAGTGACTTCCACTTTATTTGATTAAGCATCATTAATTGATTTGTCATCTGTTTAATGTGGCTTCTTGTAAACGGTCTATATTTCTCAACAAGATAATGAAACAAGAGGGCCATGATGGCCCTGGATCGCTCACCTTAATTATACAATGTACTGCAATACAAAATACATCAAGACAATTATTCTGAATGCAACCTCCAAAGTGTTAAGAAGATTTTCTTTTTCATTTGGCCTAGTGATCTATATTTTTTTACCTGATATGACCCATATGGACTAGATATCATCAAGACAACATTCTGACAAAGTTTCAACTTGCTCAAAGTAAAAATGCGGCCTCCGGAGTTTGAACAATATTTTCCTTTATTGACCTTGTTTCTGACCCAATATGACCCATATTCGCTGACAAACATTCTGACCAAATTTTAAGCTGCTGAAGCAAAAAATGCGACATCCAAATTGTTAACAAGATTTTCCTTCAATTTGGCCTAGTGACCTAGTTTTTGACCCTACATGACCCATATTCGAACTTGGCTTATATATAATTTAGATAAACATTCCCATTAAATGTCAAGCTGCTGTAGCAAAAAATGCGTCTTCTACATAGTTAACAAGATTTTCCTTCAATTTGGCCTAGTGACCTAGTTTCTGACCCAATATGACCCATATTTGAACTTGAACTAGATATCTTTAAGACAAACATTCTGACAATTTCAAACTTCTGAAGCAAACATTGAGGCCTCTATGGTGTTAACACAATTTTAACTTCAATTTGACCTAGTGACCTACTTTTTGACCCATCGTAACCCATGTTCGAACTTGACCTACATATCATCCAGACAAACATTCTGACAAAGTTTCAACATGCTCAGGTTGAAAATGTGGCCTATACAGTGTTAACAAGATTATCTTTCAATTTGGCCTAGTGACCTAGTGTTTGAACCGACATGACCCATATTTGAACATGACCTAGATATCATTCAGACAATGCGGCAACTACAGTATTAACAATATTTCTCTTCAACTTGGCCATATTTATGGCCTAGATATAATTCAGCTCAACATTCTGACCAAATTTCAAGCTGCTGAAGCAAAAAATGTGGCTTCTACATTGTTAACAAGTTTTCCGTTATGACCCATATTCGAACTTGACCTACATATTGTTAAGACAAACATTAAGACAACATTTCAAACTGCAGGAGCAAAAATTGCGGCCTCTGGAGTGTTAACAAGATTTCCCTTCAATTTGACCTAGTGACCTACTTTTTGACCCGACATGTCCCATGTTCGAACTTGACCTACATATCATTAAGACAAACATTCTGATAAAGTTTCAACATGCTCAAGTTGAAAATATGGCCTCTACAGTGTTAAAAAGATTACCCTTCAATTTGCCCTAGTGACTTAGTTTGACCGGGTGACCCATATTTGGACATGACCTAGATATCATTCAGCTCAACATTCTGACCAAATGTCAAGCTGCTGAAGCAAACAATGCGGCAATTACAGTATTAACAAGATTTCTCTTCAACTTGGCCTATTGACCTAGTTTCTGACATAATATGACCCATATTCAAACTAAACCTAGACATTTTTAAGACAAATAATCTGACAAAATTTCAAACTGCTCTACCAAAAATTGCAGCCTCTGGAGTGTTAACAAGATTATCCTTCAATTTGACCTAGTGACCTACTTTTTGACCAGACATGACCCATGTTCGACATTGACTTACATATCATCAAGTCAAACATTCTGATAAAGTTTCAGAATACTCAAGTTGAAAATGTGGCCTTCAGTGTGTTAACAAGATTTCCCTTCAATTTGACTTAGTGACCTAGTTTTTGACCTTATATAGCCCAGTTTCGAACTGTAGGCTGTAGAGTGTTAACAAGCTCAAATGTTGACGCGCACGACGGACGGACGCCGGACAAAATGTGATCACAATAGCTCACCTTGCACTTCGTGCATAGGTGAGCTAAAAATAACGAAACCAGGTACAAATTTTGCCAAAAGAAAATGAGAGCAAATGGCAATGAGGCTTTCACGCTAAATCGTTAGCTTATATTTTGAGTGTTAAGTAAAATATATTAAACGAAACGAAATCAGCCAATCAAATCGTGATACGGACTTTGATCGAACAAAAGCGTTCAGAGTGAGCCTAAAATGCTATCATAATGAACAGAACTGAAAACAAAATCAGAATAGGAACGTGAGCGGAACAGAACAGGTCTGATTGGATTAAAATGTGAATGTAAACTTTGTCAGTTTTCATGATGTTCTTAACTGTATGTAAGGCGTGTATATCAACGAAACTAAAATATGTTGAATTCGTTATCAGTGTATTCCTTAATCTGAGCGACACCCTTGGGTGTTTGTCACTTTATCACAATGATAATTCACTTTAAACCATAGATATCTTAAAAAGATTAACAAAACGAAAAACAAATCGAATAGCTTCATTCAATAAAACACAACTTACCCCTTTTCAGATTTGATATCAAAAGCAAGCGTATCTTTTAACAATAAACCATTATGTATCTTTCTGTTTAAAGAACCCCAATGGAAGTCTTAAAGAAATTGGATTTTGTGACATGAGGCTGGACATTGTAGACAAAATCCAAAAGTCAATGTGTGTCAATCTTCAAAAGCCATGGTTTGTTTTAAGTCATGGTAAACCAATCAAAAGCCAAGGTATGGTATATTAGTTTTTTGTATAAGTGCAATAACATTTTGAAACACACTAAAAACACGTTTCCTAAATTAGCATTCATATTTGTTATTACCTTTGCAAGACGAATACATTTCAACCTGTCCATTAATGTCTAAGCTTCACTACCATTTCCAACAGATAGACTGCTCCGTCAGACCGAATGTTGTCCAAACACATGTTTACTGATGATGATATTTTAGGTATCATTTCGATACCCAAATACAGACCGGGAACTTATTATCTTCTCTCTGTCCCGAATAGATAAATATTATATATATATATTATAATCATTAAAAATACAGACCGATCCGGTATCTAATGAAAGGTTTACTTTACAGTATGGTATGAATTATTTTTTCTCGAGAAATCATATTTGTTTATAGATAAAAGAATTGTTAGACCGTTGTCAAGTGGCGGACGAAGGGTTACAGACAGATCTCACGACATCATGAGGTGGGGAGAGACGGTGTATACACCACGAAATGTAAGATATAATTCACAATATTAAAACATATGTATTGGAAGAGAGGGAGAGAGAGAGAGAAAAATATGGTGTGATAGAAGGAGAGAAAAAAAGAGATGTAGGAAGAGAGAGGGAGATATATATATATATATATAACCCTAACCCTAACCATATATATATATATATAGAGAGAGAGATAGAGAGAGAGAGAGATATATATATATATATAGAGAGAGAGAGAGAGAGAGAGAGAAAGAGAGAGAGAGAGAGAGAGAGAGAGAGAGAGCGATATATAGAGAGATATATAGAGAGAGCGAGAGAGAGAGAGAAAGAGAGAGAGAAAGCGATTTAGAGAGAGGGCGAGAGGGAGAGAGAAAAGAGAGAGAGAGAGAGAGAGAGAGAGAGAGAGGAGAGGGAGGGAGGGAGGGAGGGAGGGAGAGAGAGAAAGATATGGAAGGGGAGGAGTGGCATCATGTGTAAGATGTAGTTTAGCAGGTCTAATTTACATGGTATTGTTGGGCAGGGTTTCGATGTACGTTCGAATGGAGGGACGTGAGAGAGGGGTTGTTTTTATAGAAATGTTATTTTATGTTTCATAGACCATGTATTTAGTAGTAAATAAAATGTAGAATATTCACAACGCGAAGAACTAGTGATTTAACGTTGCGGGAAATGTAGAGGGTTGTTGTTGCTGCCTTTAAGCAATAATCCGTACAACTTGTTTCACCTAGCTACACTATATGTTCGATGCCAACAACCATAGGTTCGAGATACGGAGTAACACTTGGAGTAAGATAAGGAACAGACAGTATTGAAACATACACTTAGTATCAATACTTCTAATAGATACCAGTGCATTTCACAAACATAAATGTAAGAAACAACATGAACTTCATATACAAATTAATAACCACACCGTAGAGCAGTTAACGGTAATATGTTTTAGCTTTGAAAAGAAACATACCGCCATTTATAGCAATGTATGTGTACATTACAACAGTTATACACTATTAAAGAAAATCAAGAAACATGCAATACACACACGTATACGAAACTTAAGAAAATGAAATGTTCAATATAAAAAGTATAGTAATTTTCAAACAAAAGGGCGCAACGTAAATAATGTTTAATATTAAAAGTTAAATTACACTAACTTTTAGAACATAAAGTTGCTTTATACATGCTTTTATAAATCAACAAAAAAGGAGTAACTTTATATAAAAGCAATTTAAGATTACCAACACTGATGTGTAAAATAGGAATGGTTAAGCCAAAACCATTCCCTTGCCCTCTTGTACAGAAATTAAATGTCTGCATCTCCCCGAAGACTTTACAATTTTGAATTAGTATACGACCCGAAATGACGGATATGAACTAAAAATCTCATTATCGGTGTAAGGCATGTAATATTTCTCCGTGAAGTGTATGCAATATAGTCCTCTTATAGCTGCAGATGATTTTCTAATCCGTCCAGGGTCGCCAAATTATACATGTATGTCCAGTGGTACAAATGCCTTCGTAGGATACACTCTTGTTAACCTGGAGTTCTGACAGAATCACTTGGTTAATATGGAAACCTTATTTCTTAGTCCATGATCATTTTTTAAAACCGTCAGTGAAAGACTGTCTGGTCCTCTGTCTCCAAGACAGACTCCACTGGTAAACGTTTGTAGGTAACACTCTGTGGTATCAATATACACTAGCTTTGTCCACAATTTACAGTGTAGTGGGAAGACGAGTAAGGGTTGTCAGTGCTGTCGTTTTGGAAGCCAGCAATGGTCATCACACAACTGCATTGGCAATAAGCATGTGTTCGAATGTACGGGGTTACACACGGAGTAAGATTTAGAAATGACAAAAGAAATGCCAAAATACCACATGTATTTCGATCATTTAGGTCACATAAGTAGAAGTATCAATGTCCAGAAAGTCTTCGTTTAAATAATCGGACAATCACATCCAGGTATAATAACTCTAGGTGTCAGAGTAGATATTGAGCAAATTAATTCTTTGAATCGCTACTAAAAGGGTTGAAATATATTGTTTTAATGTAGAAATTTCACCATAAGGAAATAAGCCGTTCGACGGGAAAAACAACATAATGGATTTTGCGTAATGTATCGACCCCGATCAGCATGCGAGACTAATCCGGGCCGACACATATCCGTCTCAGGGGGATAGAGGTATGGGGTAATGATTCACGAAACATAAATTCCACTGGAGACGAAAAGTGTCTGTCCAGGTTAGCCTGCGCGGAATCCTTAGGCTGATCTGGGTCGATACTTTACGCAGAGTCCACAACGTTGTTTTTCTCGCTGAACGGCTCGAATATAAAATAAACAGTAATTTGTCTTGATCAAAAGCAATGTTTTAAACAGTACGCCAATCATGTTATACTCTTATGTATATTGTTCAATATCCTATCAAATAAAGACGCAATAAAATGTCTTCACATTATCTTTAGCCCATAAAAGAGAGCGATGACTCAGATGACGAGAGTTCTCCTAATAGACGGAGGGCGGATATGGCAGATTTCCAAAGTAAATATATTACATATTTGATCAAAATTGAACGAAGTATCTCAGTGACCCTGAGATCAAGATAAAAAGGAGTAAAATATTTTGCATCCGTATTTCTCTTATTACCCATCCAAACCATTTGTTGTGGGTACTTAAACTAATTCTCTTGAGTATCGAGAACACCAGGATTTGAGTGTCAAATAAGGTTTTAGAATTTAGAAAACACATCTTAGAGCGGGCGCACATCCATTATATTTGTAAAATGTGTATGAAAGGTTTGTAATTCTACAGCAAGTAGTTGTATTATCCTTACGTGTCAGGAGTGCACTAAGAGGACCTACAACTATTTTCTCTGAAACGGTATTAAGTCTTGATAACATAATTGTGTACTCTTCGTTTTAATTTATTCCTATATGATGGTGATATATATAATTAAATTGATGTTGAAGGGATAACAAATGTTTTTGAAGTATTCAAATACATTAACATCACATTAATATAAGATGCCTTTTTATTATTCCAGATGGTCTCCCGTACAGAATTGAACTCACAGATAACTTGAAGTTACACATAGTTAAAGGGCAGATCCAGGAAATGCAGGTATGCCATAGCAATATATGTTAGCTTGTACTCATTGCAGATGCATTATCAAATTTTCTATTAACTGGTATTCTGCTTAATTTATGCAACCGCAATTATACTCTTTTAACATTTGATAAGAAATGGAATTTAAATGGTGAATCATTTGCTCTGCATAAATAAATGAGTAAGAAACAACGTGTACTAAGAAAAATTGAACGAATATGCGGTGGCTTAGGTTTGACTAAGATGTTCGCATAGTGTTATTGTTTAATTGCACGTATCAAGACATATGATTTAATAGTGAAAAGTAGACACAATTTAATATATTTGAAATGCGTCTGACGATTTGCTGTCGTGTTTGTTATGTGTCAAATGAAGACCCACGTTACCCTTACTTTATTTATTGTCAAATCGGATAGGCAATTTATGACCTCAAATCGCCAGACTGGAGTGTTTTATGAACTGGCCAGTAATATATATGTGTATTTATCTTGCAGTCAGAGGTTATTGTGAATCCGACTCCTCAATTTCCAAACTTAGTTGGCGCCGTATCAAATTCCCTTGTTAAGTCCGGAGGCGATGTTATTTTAGCTGATTGTCAAAAGCTTGGCTCTATTGCATCAGGCGAAGTTAAAACAACAATTGCTGGCAAACTAAAATGCAAGAAGCTGTATCATATACTTCAACCTATGGGATGGAATACAGAAACAGGATTTGACGTAACATGGAAATTCGTATTTTTTCTAAGAAATTTACCACGTTTCTAAACAGTATTAACGCACGTTATTTTGATGTTATTTGCTAACATTTCCATATGTCTTTCAATGTATAACAATTGTTTATATTGTCACCCTTGATTTATTTTCAAAAAGCTATTTTGAATTTCCTTGATAATATATTATTTATTTGAAACTTGGATGTGTATCATCCCTTCTGATATCATGTATACCTGTTTATGAGCAGCACTCAAGGAAACCCAAACTTAACGCAATTGTTACAAGGATGGAGAAAATACCTGCTTGTGCTTCCATGCTAAAGGATACTGCTTGACAGAATTATCTTGAAACCTTATATGACTAGTTGGTAGACAGTGCTGAGCTAGATAGAACTGCGCTGATAAGCTAGCGGATATCGACCAACACTGTTCGTAAATGCCTTACGGTTAGTTTTCGTATAGCGCCGCCAATTAATGTACTCAATAGATAATTCTGTTTTGAACATTCTATACTTACTTCAGGCTGTGCATATGATTGTTAAACAGTGTCTTCAGACTGCTAGTGCGGAAGGTGTGTCTTCTATAAGCTTTCCAACAATCGGTACCGGAGCTAGTCATTTTCCTGTCGACAAAGTGGCAGAGGCCATGGTGAAGGCTGTATTTGACTTCATCGACGAATCAAACGGAGCACCCTTAAAGGACATAACTATAGTTGTATTCTATAAAGATGCAGACACACTTAAGGTATGGTTATGCTATGTACTTGCACTTGGAATAATTTACACATCCATACTACGTGATGTAAATGCACACTTTATGTCAGACACAGCTTGAATTCATCTTTGACTGATGCAGGATGCTCATAGTAATATGAGTATACTCTAGTCTAAATTTCATTCTGTTTATTTGTTGTATCGCCGGTCATATAAGTAAGTGCTTGCTTTGAATGACATTTATTAATGTTTGACAATTAACTTGATATATTACTCGCCAAAATTGATATGTACTTAACCTTTGTATAAACAATTATCATTGCGGTATCCCAGGATATAAACACTTCATTTAACTCTGTATGGGAAAATGATTACATAACACAATAGTGAATTGAAAACGGGCATTCAACATGTCATTAACTTTTACTAAAATGATTGTTTGTCACAATAATAACATATCCGCCCACAAGTCAGGATCTGACTTGTATTGTCCAGGGCCTATCATTTATGTTTGTGTTAACCATATGTATGCGAATCAATTTCAGATATTTGAGGAGATTGTTCCCAAGTTAATATCAACTAATTATGAAGATAATTTAATCCACAAGCGTCCAAATGAGAAAGGTAATTAATCAGTGTTTTGTTTACTGTTGCCATACTTCGCTATGGGTGAGATACCTGGAACACCGTACACATGTTCGTATCAACTGTTCATATAGCACCGCACACATGTTCATACCAACTTTTCATATATACTGGTGGAGTGTCAGGGAATCGAACATCGAGAATAAGTTTGTTTCCATGTAGAACTACTATAACTACTGGTATTATTGATCGTGACATGCTAGATAGATACATTTTATTTGACTTATACAAATACATGTATCTCATCATTGACATACATTTACATGGACAAAATACATACGTGAACATCAAATAATAATCCGAAATAACACGAATGCACCTGCCAGAATTCTATCCTCACACTCCTAGGGGCCGAGTAAGGGGATCAAATCCTTGAGTCCTGTTTTCTTGGCTAACGTTCTTACCACTACACCAATAAGTCCGAAATGATGAATACATAGTGTCTGACGAAAGAATGTTTAAATCAATTATTAACAAATATTATTTTCATTATTACCTACTATTGCTTGTCAATGGATTTTGTATTATAGATACAACAGATGTGATACCAAAACGCCATAAAAAACTTATGTTATTACAATCTAAAAGACCTGGCAATCACGAGGAATCTGATGATATCTTGTTGGTGAAGTTAACTATCAAAGATGATGTCAAAAATGCTGTAGAAGATTTTGAGAAAATGGTTCAAAGAAAATTTGTCAAATTGCCAGTGAAATACGAGTTTGAAGAACTTTCAAATAGTGAGGTATATGGTACCTTTATGATATAGCTTTCCTTTAGTACTGTATTCGGCCTATAAGTATTTCAGTTCTTTAATAGTATATACTTTAATTAAATACACTGGACGCTTGTGCTGTATTGTTGTCTAGCATTTTAGCGACGTATATTGTTCACTTACCGGATACAAATCCGTTACCGGTTGGGTCAAACAATCCATACAAATTACATGAGTTTGCATTTGTTTTCATTTTTCTTTAAACCAAACCAAATAACACAAGTATGTAATATGGTTAAAGCTCTATCCATGCATTTAATTTTAGCTAAATTATAACACGTATACTTTCCGAATTTATAGTTCAAAATAAGATTTGGGTAAAATGTAAATTTGTATTCATAGCATATAGAATAGTTGGTTACCTGCTATGATGTTGAGCCTCAACTGCTTTGAAAACATCTTGATAAAGTTAGATATCTGGACAATTTGGAGTATAACTGTGAACGAGATTAGCAATCTTTCCATTTCTGACAATGCATTAGGGTCAGGACATGTATGTTACAGTCAATACATATGAACAGTTGGCGTTTATAGTGGATGGTAGTTAATTGTTCTCTAGTCTTGTAACCCTCTCCCATATATATATACGCTTGTCTGTCACCTAACATATTTCGACAATGATATCAGTAATTATACTAGCATTTAACGAGATTTTCCACGATTTTGCTAAATTGTTTTCAACGTCACCTGTTGCAGATTTGTTGTACATGTGAAATGAGTTGATATCGAACACCATTGTTTCAGGTCCGTCAAATCACAAACATAGAAGCCGTTCACCCAATTCTTGTAGTCATAGATGAGAAGAAAATGACAATCACTCTAGATGGTTTGAAAACCAATGTAGATACGGCTGCGTTTAGTCTTCGTCAACTACTGCAGCTGGATTTTCCAAACCATAGGGCGATGGTAAAGATGAGAAACCAAGTGTTGGGATATGTACAGTGGTATTTCGATGACAGTGAGTTTTATCCTTCTGTAAATGAGTGATATTTAATCATTGACCCTTTTTTTAAACAAGAGGGTCATGATGGCCATAGTTCGCTCACCTTAATTATACAATGTACTGTAATGCAAAACACATCAAGACAATTATTCTGAATGCAACCTCCACAGTGTTAACAAAATTTTCCTCCATTTGGCCTAGTGATTTATATTTGTTCAAAGTAAAAATGCAGCCTCCGGGGTTTGAACAATATTTTCCATTATTGACCTTGTTTCTGACCCAATATGACCCATATTCGAACTTAACCTAGTTTTCATTCAGACAAACATTATGACAAATTTCGGGCTGCTGAAGCAGAAAATGTGGCATCCAAAGTGTTAACAAGATTTTCCTTCATTTGGCTGAGTGACCTAGTTTTGACCCTATATGACCCATATTCGAACTTGGCTTAGATATAATGCTCAAGTTAAAAATGTGGCCTCCAGAGTGTTAACAAGATTTCCCTTCAACCTAGTGACCTAGTTTTTGACCTCATATGGCCAAGTTTCGAAATTGTCCAAGATTTGATGGAGATGAATGTTCTGATAAACTTTCATGAAGATTGGATGCAAAACGTATCCTGTAGAGTGTTGACAGGCGCAAATGTTGACGATGCAAGACGGACGACGGACGACTGACGACGGACGGACGCCGGACAAAATGTGATCACAATAGCTCACCTTGCACTTCGTGCATAGGTGAGCTAAACAAAGCAACCTTATCTAATTTCAAATCAATTTTCTGCAAATATGTCGATGAAGAGACATTTACTAAACCTAACGATTTGTCGACTTCCACTATGTTATTAAATAAAGTAATTTTAGTATTCCATTTTTTTTCATATTTCTTCTCCTATTTACTAGTCGCCGGGTATAACTATAACAATATATTGATGAATAAAATGATGATTTTAAACTATACATTCTACAATTATCAACAGATGACGTGCTTAAGCCGTATGATGACGTATCCAATTTTGATATCCACTTTGCTTATTTGGAACAAAAAGACTTTGTTTACCATAACAATAAAGAGGACAGAAAATACCAGGTTTTGATTCAGAGTTTAGAGGAACACCCACTCAGTGATAGCACAAAGAAGAGACGAATGTTACAGAAACAGAAAATAATCAGCGGTATGTTATGTATTAGTGTTTGTAGTTTTATATAATAATTTAAAATTGTACCGCTTGTATATGTTCTGCTTTGTTAGACAACTAGCAATGGTTAAGTATTATCAGCACTCGTATTATAAGCAGAAATGTACCAATTGTCGTCCATTTTAAATACTGTTTGAAACTAACATTAACACAGAACAATGTTCAGGTTGTATGGTTATTACATGATACAATGCTCTTCTAATTCTGCCGATGTTTAACTCTTTCAGCATGAATGGCAACATTGATGGTATCTTTCTTAACAATACAAATTCAGGTGAATCAGCTCGTAACGAGATGTTTCACCTAAATGCAGAATTATTTGCCTTCTAGTTATTTCCACATGGAAGAGTCTACTTTATCAAATTGGCTCTGAATGAGTTAACACTGGTTTTTATCGGTACGTTTGTGCTTCCTTTAATGCTAACTAGTACTACCGATAATTTTATTTTAACTCATCTATGGTACTCATGCATCAATTATCAAATAGATAGATATCCGATGCATTCAGTTCTCGAGGCAGTACCACGAACATTCTCGCAAATTTATTAAAGAACTTGAAGTTCGGTTTGTATTCATAGATGAATACGGATAACTAATATGTATTTGTTTCAATGAAGTAGGTTAGTTAAGAATCCATCAGTTATAAACATAAATTAGATGTCAATGCAAGTCTGTTGCTACACAAGATGTTGTAAAATTCTAATATCTGACAAATGAAATGCCGATGTCTCATTTAGCGCCTACATGCTTATATTATGTTGCATGAAATGATATTTTCTAGATATAACTCTCCCAGACACATGGACAATACGTAGCAATGATCAGGATAGAGCTGAAGTCATTCTCCAACCGACGTCACCAGAATATGACGATGTTAAACGGAAATTCTTAGCGGATGGATGCAAACCGACTGCCGTTCTAAATGTAAGCTTGATTCGTTCTTCTTAAAGTAGAACATGTTTGTTTGTATGGTATTTTGGGCCGGTTCAACTTTTTTTTCCAGTTTTATTACGGCGTTTCCTTGGTAAGCTATCAGTACTGGTCCACTAATCTGAAAACCAGCGATTCAGTCATAATTCTAACCTCAAAACCCTGAGTGCAAAGGAGGAAAAACATTTACTTATAATTTTATTCCATAATTGTTTGGTCCATACCGCACTCAAGACGGAAGTCTATAACATCACAACAACGGCAATGGAAAACGTTTGGAATTCAAATGCGTGTTGGAAACGTTTGTTATTATTATCATTATTGTAATTATTATTATTATTATTATTGTAATTATTATTATTATTATTATTGTAATTATTATTAATAACATTTATATTGTTAATAATATTATTACTTTAATTACCATGTTTATGTATTTATTATTATTATCAATAATATTAGTTTTAGAAGCAGTACTAGAACTAGTACTAGTAGTAGTATTATCATCATCATTATTCGTGTATCATTTGTTAAACTAACTGATCGTTCGTGTCGTCGTGTGCCATCATATTTCAACTTTAATCCACTAGATCGATTGAAACCAAACTTCAAAGAAGTATTCCTGATAATGTCTAAGTACAACCCTGATAGCAATCTTCTCCCCAAAAACTTCTTCTCCCCCACAACATCTTTTCAGACTTCAAGTGTGTAGCTCCCATTAAATGGCCAAAGAGAGACAGCGTTTTGAATATTTCATCCAAAAATTCAGGATCGAGTTTTAACTATTTTTGAATAAATGTTCCTTGTTGACTTTTTACAAAGACTTCTTTTATTATCCAAATACATTGTTGCCACTTTGGTCGGACTTTTCTTTCCCCTTTAACCTAGAATGCATGTTGGGGAAATTCCTCATCTCATAATCTACGTGTCCGATTAGAAAGTAATTAGACAGAAATATATCTTGGATGTTCAAACCATCTGGTTTGGTTAAAAATACATTGCGGGAGCCTGCATGGATGTGTTCAGTTTCTCCCATATGTCCATAGATCATAATTTCAAAATCATTTCTACGACATTACTTGTCAGATTTGAAAATAATCTTTAACAGAACCGCTTTTTAGAATACCTTGTACAATATGTGTTTATGGCATCTTGATTGGCTATAACGTTTCACTCATGGCGCTGGGACAATTAACTTAAATACTTGAAGTGCAAATATTTTTTTTATGAAAATACGAAACAAGTTGCACAAATATTCATGGACAGCCTTCTAAATAGATTGTTAAAACAATTTTGATTCAACAACAAAAAGTCCTTACTCAGTTGTTACATTATGTAAGAACATCGGAAATATGCTACATAGAAGCATGATAACATCTGGAAAAGTACTGCTTGCTCGGGTAGGTGATACAGGCAAATATTGATCCTCTTTTGAATGTTATTTTCATTTATTTATTCCCTTTTATAAATATTATAATTATTATTATTATTATTATTATTATGATCATTATTATTATATTATAATTAGCAATTATATATCTTAGTAGTTATACAATTTGTATCAAATGAGAATCGTTTTTTCCCATTCATTTTTCAGATAAAAAGGATAGAGGACAAATATAAATATATGCAGTATATGTCTAAAAAGAAGCAAATAGATAACCAGAACCCTAAAGGAACAAAAAATGAAAGAATCCTATGGCACGGCACTGACTCTGGCACTTAC
Organism: Serripes groenlandicus; assembly: GCA_031761405.1. Lineage (NCBI taxonomy): Eukaryota > Metazoa > Mollusca > Bivalvia > Cardiida > Cardiidae > Serripes > Serripes groenlandicus. The sequence continues at coordinate 255,228,207 of JASEVX010000001.1, read as the reverse complement.
GGATTAATAATAAAACATGGATTCGACCGTAGCTTTGCGGGGAAGAATGGTAATTACACAATAACTATACACGTTTCTTCTGTAAAACAAGCATTTACAGCAGATAAACATAGCTTGAAATATATATTGAAAATTTAAAGCGCATGTCTTTCTGTGAGATTCTTTGTTTCTGAAATTTGTTTTGTCTTCTGTACTATGTTTAAAAAATCAGTTTCATTGAAGATAAGTAAATAGTTTGAAATGCGAGTACACTGTCACTGAATTTCAACACGAAATCACTGAGAAATAGCGCGTACACGATATAGTTGTATATCATACTTCATCGGTTACATGTTGATAACATGCACGTCTCCTGTTCTTAGCGAAGATACACTTTAAGTATAGTTGAATTCCGTGTGCTGGTTGCTGAGAAAACGTCCGCAAACAAATGGTCCTATATTATACTATATAGAAATTCAAACGTCCATTATTCTTTGAAAATCATTCAGCAAAACAGATTACTGCAGCTTCCAGTAAAGTATCATAGCATTCCAAATAGCAGTTGGTGAGAAATAGTCCTGCCCAAATTCTTCTATGACATAAAAGGGCAATAACTCTGTGAAAATTCATCTTACCGAAACATGATGATAATATGCACATCTTTTCTGCTAGTGAAGCTTCCCATAAAACTCCGTTGAATTCAAGTCAGTGTTTGCACGGACAAAAGCGGGACGGACAGACGGGACGGACCTTCGGACGAAGCGGCGACAATAAGCTACACCGAAATATTTTCGGGGAGCATAACAACATGTTTCTATCCTATAACTAACGATGTGTATTTGGGTTTACTTCTACGTTCAGGAATTAATATCTAAAAAGTACAAACAGTATTATTTTTTATTCCATATAGCTACTCGATTTGGAAATGGAGTTTACTTTGCGGCAACATCCCTTTACTCCAACGGGTTTGCAGTTCCTGATGCTAATGGCGTTTGTCGGATGTTCCTAAGCAAAGTTTTAGTTGGGGAGTACTGTCAAGGCAACGGCACTTTGTTCGTGCTCCCGGAGAAGCTTACGGTTAAAAATGTGAAGATTTGTTACGATTCTGCCGTTGACAATACCGGGAAGCCCTCTATGTTTATAATTTTTCATGACACACAGGCGTTTCCGGAGTATCTCATAGAATATAACAGATAATCAGGAATAAAACAAAATTCTGGATCAAATATGACCTCTGACTCAGTGAGTATCTCATGTGAATACAATTATGGTGTTAGCATTTTATAAGTGACCGTATCATGTATTTTTTTCTGAGAGAAAAATGAACAATAAAAAGAAATCACTTATATACTAAAAGTTATTTTTAAAATTTATACTTGGAAATTAGCAGCAGCGTCGCGCCATGTCATATACAATTGATAAAGTTTATATCAATGAAACACTTTATCATGAATTGTTCTTATTAATTGTCAGACAATATAAAATAATTCATACGTTTTTAAATCAGATGTAGGGTTATAAAGAATGTTATTTCAACAGAGCAACATATGGTTAACATATGGTAAACCTCTATAAATGAACGTGTAATCATTGAATAGAGCTAATAATGTTTTGGCAAATGGTGTAAGTGCTCATAATGATTATTCTTATTAATCTTCAGATAATATAAAATGGTTCATTTTTTTTTTAATTATGCTGTAGGGTTATGAACTATGTGCAATTTCTCCTTTTGCAATAACATGTTCACAGTCGTCTGCTGCAGAGGCGTCATAAACCGTGTGTATGTGGGAAAGGGTTAATAGTACCTTTTTTACGCAAGATCAACCAAGTTTAACTTTGCTTGTTTTTGTTTTATACACTTGTTTCTTTGGGGAAAGCAACATAGATAAAAGACCCCCTGAACACGGGTATAGTTATGACCGCCCTCTGACCGAGGATGGTATTTATTTTATTCACACGATTCGATGCCCCTTTGTATCAATTAGAACAACAAGAGAAAGTTGATGCAAGGCATTAATGTCGCCGGAAAAGACTGCATTTATGATTTCTTGACTTTCATTAGTCTTAACATACACATAATGTTTTCATAAGGACTATTTCCAGGAATTTTTAAATTCCACATAGATCTACAAATTTCAGGATTTCTTTTAGTCAGGTTTTTGGATGTTTTGTATTTGTCAATAAAACCACAACAAATACATTTTGGGCTTTAAATCTACATGCAATAAAAATCTATTAAACCCTTTCCACGTCTGAAGCAACAATGAAAACATTTAAACGCTTATAACATTGAGAAAACGGTTAAATAGCTGAAGACATGAACTTCCTACTTTTTAATAATAATTATAATAAATATTTCACAGATGTTAAAATTTATCCTCGTGTTTAAAAAGTAGACCACACTTGAAACAACATATCAGCTAAATTGTTTATCTAAATCGTTGATGCATACAATATGACTGTGTTTGGCGCAAGAGAAGTGCCAGTTACGAGTCCTATTACTATTTAATAGGTGGCAAGTATGAAATTAATTGGGTGCGAAAGAGCAGATCTTCTTTATTTCTAAATCTATTGTTTATCAGAGTTTGTTCTTCTCTTAATTTGTTTCATGCCAAATAAAAATTTAATATCACACATATTTAATCATTTAAGTGTGTAATATTAGCTATATATCTGTAATAAGGTGTTTGAGCATTCTTTCGAAATGTTGACCCTCGTGTCAAGATCGAGTCGTAGTGTCAGACATCGAAGAAAGTGAATACAAAATCAGGCAAAGCTTTAGTGCATGTTTTGTTCCACTGCATTCGAGAGAAAAAAAGCATATAAAGTATCTCAGTCTAGCTAATAGGGACTGTTTTGTCTTCGTAAATAAAACAGAAAAAACGTAAATGCCAGTCAAAATAAAGAAACTGCACATACTTAAAACATCGGAATATTTATTTCATTTTAGATGTGTCATAACTTAGTGTTTTTAAATAAACGCAATTGTAATATGTTCAAGACATTTAAAACAAAAAAAGTTTCGAAAACCTATTAAAAATAGAAGTCGCGGGCTTCTGCCCGGCGACTAATAAATGAAACTATTAACGAGACAAAGAAATGGTCCAACTCATTCTGGTTCCATGACACACACAATACACATTGAACCTTCTATGTCATATCGTCTGACGTCACAATGTATACTGTCACTATAAACAAGGGACAGGATGCTACTAAGATATTTACACATAGTACTCATTAAACTTACAATGTCACTGAACGCTACTTAAGTATGTAATTCCATTCATCATTTAATTATGCCCTTTGCTCGACATAAGTATCATTCATACGCTCAAATGTATTTCATTTTGCAGTACCATTTGCACTTGTTTGTGAATTTGTGAACAACAACATATATAGCGGTAAGCTCATGTATATTCAAAAAGTGGCACATAACGATTGAATTTTGTTCAGAAGTGGATCTCAGAAGTAGTTCTGTGACCTGGTAATGTTATTTATTTCCCTTATCGGGAAATAAAAGCAGTATATTTTGTCACGTGGTCAATTTTTAGAACATTCCAATCGATAGATACACATTGATTTTGAATCATCTGCAATTGTTAAGAAATGAAAAATAGAATGTTCACAATTACTGGAGTTTTTATACCATTAAAGTGTCAAAAAAAAAATCAAAATGTTGTTGTATGTTTTATGAAAACTATTTCATTATAGTTGTTTAGTTACTTAAAATACCACTTGTTTCGTTTTAAAGAAGATTTATATAATTGTTAGAGCTTACCGCCATTTTTAGCAGGGTTAGCTATTGTGATGACGCACCGTCCATTCACATTTTCCTACGAACGCCTTCTCCTTAAACCAAAGAACCAAATTGAATATATGTTCACAGAAATGTTCCTTATGTGGTCTTCTTTCAAAGCTGTTAAACGACTGGCCAATCTATTGTAATATTTTCCAAAGTTTTAAGAAAACATTTCGATAACGTTAATAAAGAGGCGTTATGTGTTTATCAAGTTCCCATATTTCTGTCTCAGAATAGTAAACACGGATAGGTGAATACACACAATGTCAATTTAATGACGTCTTCAAAGTAACTCTAACATGCCGAACTTTGAGAATTAAGCAGGTCATCCTTTTCTACATCACTATCGAAACAGTGTGTAATTTTCATTAAACTAATAACCAGGTTTTACAGTGATACTTTTACAAATAAACTGTCCGCACTGCCAAAGTCGCTTTGAAGACTCGCCCTGTGATCATATTATAAAAGAGTGTTATTCAACTCATTTATCATGGAACAAATAATTGCAATGTATACAAGCAAATTGTGATGAAGTAATATATAACAGGTTTATTTCTTTGGATGATAATGGAAAATGTGTTGGAATATTATGAGAAACATATTGGACAAAAATGAAGTTAATCATGAGCTTGTATTGATTGCTGTACCTTTAATGTGCAAGTTCTTGATTTTATTTACTATTTGATAATGCTTTGAACTGTCATTCATTCATTTATTCATTCAGGATTGTTGTTATTCATCATACAATATTAAGCAACCTTTCCATCTTTCATTCATTAATTCAGTCAGTATTTCATGCATTCACATGTGCATTCATTCCAGTACTCACTCACTCACTCACTCACTTACTCACACATCCAGCAAATTAACCGCACACTCACTCACTTTTCATTGGCTTTCGCTTTCGTGACAAGGATGTATTATGTGTATGTGTTGCAATTTCCGTATATAATATATATTATCCGTTCAATGTGAAAGGTTCATGTTCAGATCTTTACCTGATTCGTGACGTTTTGTAGCCTATGCATAATAAGGGCTGTGCCGGAGAGGCAGATATTGCTAGAGATGAGCAATTTCTCACTTCTCGATGTGCCTTTAAGGTAGAGCATCTGTAACAGTCAATATTTCAAATGTGACTGAACTTTTTTTCTGAGCCAAAAATAAATTTGTTATATATAGTTTCATATTTTAATTATTTAAACAATATAGTCTTTTCCTTCAAGTATTAACAAGTTTAAGATATTCATTGTTTAAGAATGTTGCTAGAATAATACATTTTGTAACTTAAATATATTGCAATTTTTGTTTAGGTGGGTGGGGTAATGATATCAATCATTTTCAATCATTTGATAAAATTCAATATATTTAAGTATAATATGTATAATTATATCAAGTAAAATTGTTTTACTTTAAACAGTTGCCAAAATGTCATCCACATTAAAGCTATTATTATTATTACTGACGGTTATAAATGTTGAAAAGTCACTTTTTGACTAAATTTTGCGTCATTTTATTTTCCAACCTGTCTTACATAAAACCTTATTAAAAGCAAACGAGACGGTAAAAGTTTTTTATTTTTGTGTATTTTGCTCATCTAACATTATTAGAAATATTGGTATATAACATAGGTGGTTTAATAATATAGTTATAGTACTAGAACAATTTTAAACATGACAATTAACAATATTTTCTGAAAAAAGTATAAAACTCAAAGAGGGGGTAGGGTTATATTTGTAGATTTGTTCTATTTTTATTTTTGAGATATGTAATTCTCATTGGTATTTTTTAAATCAGCATTGTTATTTTGATGTAAAAATGGTCTTAGTTAATGATATAGTTAATATGTAAGATTATTAAAACTATTTAATTGACTTAAGAAGTTGTTACAATTTTGCTTTCTCAATGCCTTATCAAAGTCTGGGACATTGGACACTTCAAATTTCAATAATTTTTATTCTAGACGGTAAAATCTTTTAATACTTCCCCAATATTTCCCTAAAGGGTTAAGGATAACTAGAAAAAAAGTTCAGTCACATTTGAAATATTGACTGTTACAGATGCTCTACCTTAATCTCTGTTTTTCCGAGTTAATCTAATCTTATAGAGTCTAATAATTGCACTTCAGGTAGGGGCTTGCGGAAACTTTGGTCTCTCAGGATGTGGATGTCGTGCCCTGGCACGATGAGGCCTATATTTATTTAGTTCATACGGTTGTGACCCATTTCGTGTCGGAGCGGAAAATCTTCATTTCGCTTGTATATATACCTTTTCTGTTTGAGATTCTTTCTAGTTTGTGCTAAGTTATGTTAATAAAGTGTACCTTAATGGCGGAAGAATGAAAACATAAAGAACTATACTTGTGTAACCAGATTGTTTTGTTGGGTTTTAGCCATATCAGCTATTTTTAGATTTCTTCTTTGGCGGCAATCTTTAGTCACATGATTAGCTCAGATGTTTTCACAGGCAGTCAGTTGCTAGACAATGGTCAGATAACATCGTCTCAAATATGGTCAACCGTCGATTCATTGTTTAATTGCTGACTTCAAAATGAGGATGATATAGATGAACGGTTGTAGAAAGGGAAAGAAGAAGTATTTGAACATTTAGTCAATTTGATTGGATGAGGAATTCGGGAATTCAGGAATACTATACATAGATTGAAATAAACTCGTTGGTGTTATTAATTCCCAAACCCACTGAGCGAGCCGGTACAAATGGCGCCCAATACATGAAATACACCAATAAGGACCCACGTGTGAGATTGGTTAAGATATTTGTGGACGAATCTTCGGAAAGAGCCGGAAAAGATCAGACGACATACCAACTCTCTACCAACGATGGAGAAGCTACATGATCATGAACTGAACAATTGACTGTAATTGACTTAAGACTGTGATAAGTGAATACAATTATTTTTTTACTTTCTAATTAATATTGTACTGTGTTTTCAATGATGTTATTCCTCTGTGGTAAGATTTTTATTAATTAATTGTCCCATGATTGTTTGAGAGCTTGAAGGACGTTTGAGTTGCACTGTTCAAGCACTGCACGCCTAAAACTAACTCTAACTTTAAAACCATTTTTTTCACACCCCTTTCCCTCATTATATTTAGAAGTTGGAATAATTGGTTTTGTCTCGTTTTCAAAATGGACTGTTTGGATTTGTTTGGTATATTTCGATGTTTTTAGAAATTTGCCATTTTTTCGATTAGCAGAAGTTTGCTTTCCCACATAGTAGATTTTGTCTCATTTTCCGAGAAACATAGTTTAGACTCGGCCAATTTCAGAACAAGCATTTTCGCTTGACTAGAATGTCCGATTAAATAGAAACATAGGTAAATTGTGACATTACTTTCTCATGTTTATTCTATTTATAGAATACTGGTTAAACTTGTTTTATAGCTTTACAGGTAAACAGTGTTGAAAGAGGAGCAGATGTAAATCAAATAATTATATGTAAACATGTGTTCTTATTAGTTAGTTCACCCTTTAATAGAAAATAAATCAGTTTTCAGTATTCAATTTTTGATATTTGATAGTTAATCTGTAGTTTGAAATTAATTCAAATTTCTTGATGAATTTAAACCTAGGTTTAACTCATTGAATAGTGAACGAACTATGTGACTTATGTATACATTGTGTACTTAGGTTGATTAATATATTATTATAACCCAACCTTGTTTTAATTATCATGCTTTATACAAATAGTTGTGTCCCTTTATTTTAGGTAACCTACTAACATTAAATAAAATTACTAATTTGATTTTGAAAAAGGAGTCAACCGATAGCATATATTGATGAAGTCACTGAATGACTTAGTACGAATAGACACTTATATAGTCACTCAATGACTTTGTGCAAACAGACACTTATATAGTCACTCAATGACTTTGTGCAAATAGACACTTATATAGTCACTCACTGACTTTGTGAAAATAGACACTTGTATAGTCACTCAACGATTTTGTGCAAATAGACAATTATATAGTCACTCAATGACTTTGTGCAAATAGAAACTTATATAGTCACTCAATGACTGTGTGAAATGACTTGACACTCAAGCGCTGATTATTTGAGAATAATTGTTCATTTCTGTCAAATCGTTTTGAGTGTTTGATATTTATTGCGCGATATACTTATATAAAAGTTGAACTTTATACGCGTTGTGACTAAGTCACTGTTGAACAGAATAGGATAATCATGGCTGAAGAAGATGGTAAAAGTGGAATGGCTGCTGGAGGTATTACTGAAGAGGGGGAGAGATTATTACAGGCACTTCATCTCTTAGGAATTAAACCCAAACTAGGATCTGTAGAAGATGTGACTAAACTTTTATCTGTGTTTGGTACAGCAAAAGAAGAACATGGAGGAAAGATAAAGACTGAGGATACTTCACATCATCATGGAACTTACAATTTCCCCAAGATGTCTATCTTTTATGGTGAAGACGGAAAAGGTGATGTGAATTGGAACACATTTAAATATGAAATAACAGCTTTACTTTGTGAGATGAGTGAGTTAAAAGAGTTGTTGAAACAGCTTAATGCTAGGATTGATCACCTAGAATTTAATAAAGAACACCAATACGGACAACCACTTAATTATGGAAGAGGAAATAGAGGAGATAGAGGAAATATCGGACACGTAGAAAACATAGGAAACAGAGGATACAGAGGCAGAGGTCAAGGTGATCAGGGTAGAGGTAGAGGATATCAACAACAACGACCTTTGGGTAGTCAGCAGTTTCAGCCAACATGCTACAACTGTAATGAAATTGGTCATATTCAACGATATTGTCCACTTTTACAGTACAACAGTTACAACAACAACCCCAACAACAATAACTTTGTCTGCTACAAATGCAACGAAAGAGAACATAAACAAATGAACTGCCCAAAAGCATAGGAGCTCATATTGTTGGATCGAACGTGAGCTACCGTAGAAATGATCCTAAATTAGTTGGTGAACCAAATGAATCGGAACTCAGAATCAATGGAGTTTCAACACGAGCATTACTGGACATCGGAAGCTGTGGTAGTGTCATATCCGAATCGTTTGTGAAAGAACATTTACAAGGAATACCTTTACAGAATATGGATAACATTTTAAAGATTGAATGTGCAGACGGAAGTCCACTTCCTTATCAAGGATTTATTGAAGCACAACTTGATATACCTGTTGGTGTTCCGAAAGCTGAATCGAAACAATGTTTACTTTTAGTTGTTCCGGATACAACTTATTCTACGAGAACTCCAATTATTCTAGGAACAAATATTTTACACGAATTCTTAGATGATTGTAAGAATCAGTTTGGAAACCAGTATCTTCAAACAGCAAAGCTTCAAACTTCATGGTATTTGAGCTTCAGAGCTATAACAGTGAGAGAAAAAGAGTTAAAGAAGTTCAAGAACAGAATAGCAGTAATTGGAAGTGCCGAATCAGGGAAAGTGACCCTTAGACCAAATGAATCCATTCAAATTAAAGGATATACAGACAAAGAGTTAAACCATCCAAACTCTTTAGCCATTACACATGAAACAGGTGATAGCGGTATTCCATCATATATAGACATTACACCAACTTTGGTTCAATTTTACAGTGTCCTTGTCTAATCTAACAACTCATACAGTTAGTATTTCTTCAAAAGCGTGTATTTGTGAATTGCAACCGGTTACTATTGCGGAAGATCAAACAGAAATGGATGAATCTGATGAACCCAATTTAATTGAATCCCTATCAATAGACAAGAACAATATATTGTCCGCTAAAGAGAAATTAACCCTTAAACAACTTCTTATAACACATACAGACATATTCTCAAGAAGTGATGAGGACATTGGCCATTGTGATATGATTAAACACCGGATTGACCTTACAACAGAAACACCGTTTAAGGAAAGACATAGACGAATACCACCTGTAATGATTCAAGAAGTGAGGCAACACTTAGAACAATTACTTTCTGCTGGGATCATAAGGAAGTCTAGATCACCTTGGGCTAGTAATGTTGTACTAGTACGAAAGAAGACTGGAACGCTAAGAATGTGTGTGGACTACAGACAGTTGAACAACAAATCGGTCAAAGATGCTTACGCTCTCCCTAGGATTGAAGAAATATTCGATGTTCTTAAAGGCAGCCAATACTTCAGTACCATAGACATGAAGTCAGGTTATCACCAAGTAGAACTTCATGAAGAACACAAAGAAAGAACAGCATTTACTGTAGGACCACTTGGTTTTTATGAATATAACAGGATGCCGTTTGGACTTTCTAACTCACCAGCTACGTACCAGCGACTAATGGAAGAATGTCTTGGAGACTATAACATGACAATATGTGTTATTTATTTAGATGATCTCATTGTATTTGCCGATTCCTTTGACGAACATATGTATCGACTTAATCTTGTACTGACACGTTTAAATCAGTGTAATTTGAAACTATCACCAAATAAATGTACATTCATTCAAGAAAAAGTTGGATTTTTAGGACATATTGTTAGCGCAGATGGGATAGAGACGGACCCTGAAAAGATAGAAAAGGTCAGGGAATGGCCAACGCCAACAAACTCGGATGAACTTAGATCATTTTTAGCCTTTGCTGGATACTATAGACGCTTCATAAAAGACTTCAGCAAAATAACCCGATCATTGGCAGATCTCTTGCCACCAACAACGAGAAAAAATCAGAAGAAGACAAAATGCAACTGGATATGGACAGAAGTAGAGCAGGAAATATTTGAAAAGTTAAAAATTATTTTATCCTCACCTCCTATTTTAGCATATCCAGATTTCGAATTGCCATTTGAACTACATACGGACGCTTCAGGTAAAGGACTAGGTGCAGTTTTGTATCAGAAACAAGAAGAACAGATGAAAGTAATAGCCTACGCAAGTAGATCATTAAATAAGTCCGAGAAGAACTACAGTGCGTTCAAGCTGGAGTTTCTTGCTCTCAAATGGGCTGTTACAGACAAGTTTTCAGATTACCTGACACTTAATCACTTTACGGTTTTAACCGATAATAATCCTTTAACGCACGTATTGACTAGTGCTAAATAAGATGCAACGGGACACCGTTGGGCTGCGGCTCTTGGAGAATTTACATTCAACATATACTATAGGCCAGGCATAAAAAATACGGATGCAGATACAATGAGCAGGTATCCATATGAAAGTGTTAGTATGAAACAAGATGAAGATATGGTAAAGATAGATGACAAAACAGTCAAAGCCATTTGTTCAGCTATAACAACGCAAGCTTTAATAGAAACTCTACCTACATATAATGTCAGCATAGTTGAAGCAACAGAGTTTCCTGGACAGACGTTAACACTGAAAGAACTAAGAGAAGTCAGAAAAGCACAAAGAGAAGATAAACTGATCGAACGATGGAGAATAGCGGTGATCGATAATACAATACCAAAGAATGTTTTGAACAAAGAAGACCTGACGATGAAGAAGCAGCACAAGAATTTCAGAATGAAAAGAGGTATACTCTTCAGAAAAGTACAAGATGAAGATAGGGAAATAGAACAATTGGTCTTGCCATCCCAGTACAGAAATGAAGTGTTAAACGGATTGCACAATGATGTAGGTAATCCTGGTACGGAGAGAACCATTAAACTGATGAGAGAGAGGTACTACTGGCCAGGAATGACTACTGATGTGGAGAATTGGATCAGGAGATGTGATCGATGTTTAAGACGGAAATCATCTACCAGTCAGAGAGTTTCATTGGTAAGCGTTCACACTACATATCCCCTGGAATTAGTGTGCTTTGATTATTTGACACTCGAGCCATCCAAAGGTGGAATTACAAATGTGTTAGTGATAACTGACCATTTTACTAAATATGCATTGGCAATACCAACAAAGAATCAAACGGCCAAAACCACGGCAGAAACCTTTTACACAAATTTCATTGTGAACTAAGGAATACCATCAAGACTACATTCGGACCAAGGAGCAAATTTTGAAAGTGAAATCATAAAAGAACTGTGTAGTTTGATGAACATTAAAAAGACACATACTACACCATACCATCCACAAGGAAACGCTGGACCAGAGAGATTTAATCAAACCCTACTTGATATGCTTGGTACTTTAGAAAACAACCAAAAACCAGATTGGAAAAAGTATATAAGTTCACTTGTTTTCTTCTATAATAGCATCCCTCATGAGACAACAAAAACTTCGCCTTATGAATTGATGTTTGGTAGAAAAGCAAAGTTACCAATTGACATCCAATTTGAACGTATTACAGAAGAAATAAACAACAAATCTGCAAAAGATTACATTACGGAATTAAAAGAAAGGATGGAACAGACTAAGGAAATCGTAGAGAAACATGCTTCAAAGGCAAAACAAAAACACAAGAAATATTACGATCTGAAAGCAAAAGCGGTAAAAGTATCTGTTGGCGATAGAGTTCTGGTGAAGAAAGTAGCATTTGACGGAAGACACAAAATAGCGGATAAGTTTGAAGAAGAGACATATGAAGTTTTAGAGCAACCAAGACAAGAGATTCCTGTGTTTAAAGTCAAATCAACAAATTCTGGAAATATCAAAGTTCTGCATAGAAACCTGTTATTCAAGATAGCAGATGGAGAAATAGAAATAGAAGAGGAAAGAATTGTCAAGCACATAAAAGATAATGTTGCAGACAAGCAAAATGCAAGTCATGACGTCATGGAAACAGCTAACAGCGAAGGATATAGACCTGTAAGTAGTACAGATCAGGATAGGGACGCCTATTTTCCTGAGACTGGATGCAGTGGAGTTAATCATAGAAATGATGGAGACAACGATGATTCAGAAGAAGATTCCGATGACAACAGGAGAGAAGTAGATAAGATGAAGGAAATAGTTACAATAGATCAGACAACAAGTGCAGAATTAGAAAAAAAGAGCGAAAGATTTCATTGAAATTAGTGAAGATTTGGACCTAGAAGGAACGAATATAGAAACTGAGGTAATACCGACAGTACAGGAAAGTGAGAATGAGACAGATGAATCAGAAGTAGATACAGAACAACCAAATACCGGACATAGTAGTGCAAAGGAACAACCCGTTCCAGCACCAAGAAGATCAAAGAGAGAAAAGAAACCGCCGGACAGATACGGAAAACTAATTTCACATCAAATGGTTAGACCTATTGATAATAGAGTTCACGCATTAGATTCATTACTCAAGTCAGGAGTACTTAATGATATGGATCATGACACCGTTCACAGGGTGTTAAGTGCTGTAATTAACTGAAAGTTTTAACAATTTGTATATGAATGCGTATTTTATCGTTTTTTCACTTTAATATATGTTTCAGTCATGTTTGCAGATAGGTTAGCAGTGTGCTGATAATTGTGTTCATAGTTATATTTGCATGAAAACAAATAAACCTAATGTTTTTTTGAAATTTTAGTTAAGAGAGGAAATCTTCAATGACTGCGAGGACGCATTCAATTAGAGGAGAGAGATTATGAATAAATGTACAGCTGTCTTTTTAGCTAAAAAATGTTCTTGATAATGTAGATAATGACGGGTCGTCATTTCTGAAAGAGGGGGAGTGTGTAACCAGATTGTTTTGTTGGGTTTTAGCCATATCAGCTATTTTTAGATTTCTTCTTTGGCGGCAATCTTTAGTCACATGATTAGCTCAGATATTTTCACAGGCATTCAGTTGCTGGACAATGGTCAGATAACATCGTCTCAAATATGGTCAACCGTAGATTCATTGTTTAATTGCTAACTTCAAAATGAGGATGATATAGATGAATGGTTGTAGAAAGGGAAAGAAGAAGTATTTGAACATTTAGTCAATTTGATTGGATGAGGAATTCAGGAATTCAGGAATACTATACATAGATTGAAATAAACTCGTTGGTGTTATTAATTCCCAAACCCACTGAGCGAGCCGGTACACTAGTATTCCGTGGTCCGTTATATCCAAATATCAGTGATGTCTCCTTCCTTGCATACGAAACTTGCAAAGCCCATCGTTAGAATTGTATATGCAAATGATATGACGATTTCGGTATCCGCAAACAGATTAAGTTTGTTTTGCTAAACTGAGCACGAAATATGTTGACATAATCATTAGTAAATCATATTTGTTCAACTATTGTTGTCACCCTTTACTCGACCTGTCAATCCATGGGTTGTGAGTTCGAACCCCGGCTCGGCCAATGTTCTTTCCTAACAGTATATTTGGAAAAGCAGCCAGTTGCTTGGAAAGTATGTTGTGTGGAGTACTGGTGTGAACAAAACAGGAAACATATGAATATGTGAACCGGCCGCCGTGATATGAAAAATTGTTAAAAACGGCGTTAAATCCCAATCAATCAATCAATCAATCAATCAATTGTTGAACTATTGTTGTCTCCGTTTACGCAAAAGTAGCATTTAAAGAATGCAGAAACATTTCAGTTAAGGATTAGCGTAAGGCCTTTTCAACTTGCATTTTGTTTTAACTGCTGCTATGGTTATCGAAATAGATGCCTTGCTTACCACGTTAAACCCGACCGGCCATTTCTTGTAATATTTCCAAATTGTTAAGGATACAATGCCGAAGTTGAATTGCTAGACGGGTCGTCAATTCAAATACATATACAGATATTCATTGCTAGAAAAATATAAAAGTTTCGATATTAAAGGGAGGACAAATATAAAGAGAGACATTATCAATGTATTATGTGTTTAACAAGTTCCCATATTCTTGCTTAGCAACATTTAATAGTGAATACACACACTGTCAATTTAATGAAGTTTTCAAAGTTACATTACATAAGCCAGTTACCCAATACCATGTTACGAAATAAAACTTACACTTAGTCAACCATTACCCTGAAACAGACGACAATTGACGCCTCTATAGCAGGCGCAATATAAAACATTAATGTAAAAAGAGATCATACTTATAGATAATGATGATGTGTCTATATTAATCTTAAACCTGTCTGTTTTTTCAGAAAATACGTGTTTCCCGTTTCAGGAAGCTTTAGAGCAAGGACACTTTAAAAATGTCATATCATTTAATACTAATTATACACAATATCCATAATGCAGAGAGCGTTCGACTCCTTTGTAGCAGAAGAAACTATGAAAATGCGATACAATAATATGACACACGCAAGTAAATCCTTTAGATAGATATAGAAGAATCCGATGTTTGTGATATGGAACATATTAATTTTATTTGTTAATTTGTTGATAATTGACTGACACATTTTAACATTATTTTGAAATGATAAATGTGTAATGACTCATAAATCAAACGTTTGGCTGAGTGGTACGCATCATAAGTACAATTGTATACAGGTGTGGATTTTATAATGTTGTACTGTTCTATTGTAGATATTATTTGTTTGCGTGTCAATTAAATAAAACTTGAAAGTGCTACTGTCTTTGTCACACATTGAAACTGGGTTTACTGCCAAACATAATGACTGCACATTAATAGTTTGAGAAACTTAGAATCCCTAAACGTTGACGCTGATTTAATAAAGACAATCGAAACGAAAGACACAGTCCATTGAACGTGCTATTGCTGGAAATAGTTAAGCATCTGTGCCGTCTGATAAGGATCCATTTCCACAACAAGCTAAATGCTAAAAATGTAGTTTTGTAAACAAGTATTTTTTGTTAGCAAGGAAAGAATTTATGTTAACTTATTTATTTAGTTAAATACTTCCACCATTCATGTTTTACAAACTATTAGGGAAACAAACATGATGAAATATGCTCTTAAGTATTTAAGCATAACATAGCGTTAAGTAAGGTTGATGGAATAAGACCGGGGCTTTATTCTATTGGAAGCTTAACTCAAGATTCTTATCTCGGTATAACTAGAATTGTCTGGACACTTGCACTTAAACCTTTTCCAACATACAGACGCTTTCTGACGCATCTGCAGCAGACGACCTATTAAAACACTTAACAAAAGGAGAAATCGAACAAAACGAGCAATTTCTCCTTTTTGCCACAATGTTTTCTATTCTTTTCAATAATTATACTTTCATCCATAGACATTTTCTCTATTTTAGCCAAA
Source organism: Serripes groenlandicus (assembly GCA_031761405.1). Lineage (NCBI taxonomy): Eukaryota > Metazoa > Mollusca > Bivalvia > Cardiida > Cardiidae > Serripes > Serripes groenlandicus. Next base: position 255,212,382 of record JASEVX010000001.1, on the reverse strand, counting down.
ATGCCTTCAATGTTGTCTGCTGCTGATGTGTTGTATGTGGGAGAGAGATAATAATTCAGTATCTTCTCTGAGCGTGTACGGCAGCTCATTAAAATAATCGCCTGTTTATGAAAATGTCCTATTACTGTATAGGGATGTATGCATTTTGCGACATTATCCTAAGGAATCTGTGTTTCTGCGTCGTACAATGGTCGTTAAAGATATCACCTTAACGGGCTCGAACATTGGACTCTAGCTTAGAGAGTAAACGTTCGACCACGTATTGCCATAGCAAGACATTGTGAGTGTCCACTTATACACACACTCACATAATATTTACTGGTTTCATAAGTTCGTGATCATACGCATTAAAATAACTACACTTTCGAGTACTAAATGAATCATTAGACATCAGAAAATATCGACACACTTCTCAACGAACTGCTCATACAAAGTAATGGGATAAAATGACCAAAAAAATAACTTCAGGAACTAAAGTTGATCACGAAGTTGGAAGGCTCTACGATATATATAATTATATTGCTTCCTAAAGTCTCTCGTTATATCAAATTTGTATTCGAATTTACGGAGACTGACGTTCACGAGACATTTCATATACTGTTAAACGTTGTGCACCATGGTTAAAGATCCGAACAGCTCAGAGCTCTATCTCGTTCCTCTTGTTTCAAGGGTGAACGAACTACAAAGCTAACTCTAATGAGGGCAGTATTACGCTCTCATCTACAATTTACATGTACATTGACAATTTCAGACAATTTCAGACCACTAGAATTCTAATTAATGAATGTCAAAACACTCATTAACACATATACAACGTATAATACAATACATGAATAGTTAAACACAGCAATTCTAGATACATAAAAAACACGTAAGATATGATGTCTAAACGGTTCTTTAAAATTTAGTCAAACTTTCTTCGTTATTCAGTGCTTCGTTGAGGATTCTATTTTCTTCTTCATAGCGATATGCGTATGGACTATCAAGTGGGGTGAATGAGGATATATCTTTGAGTGTTTCTTCTGTGTCAGGGTGGATCTGTTTTATAATGGCTTCTGCGTTCAACTCATTTACAAACTTTTCGTCCATTGATTCCGATAACTCCTGATTGAACGAACCGTCTTTTCTTGATTTATCCTGAATTTCATGGGGAAGTAACTCTACTTCGTCATACACTCCACTTAAGACATTATATTGCCTTTCCGGTTCAATCGGGCGTATTTTATCGTCGATTCCGATACCAGTTGATTTCACATCGGCGCTTGCCTCTTCCCCAAATGTCATAGTTTGATAGTGTGACTTTTGAACAGTGGCATAAAGATCCTGTGCATTAAAAGTTGACATATTTTTATCTTCTGAACTTTCTGTATTTGCTGTTGGCTTTCCAGAACTTACATCCATTCCAAGTCTGACGGAAAAAGTATAAGTAAAGAGATATACAGTATAAGCTCTCACAAACAGTACCTCTAAAGAGATAAACACATAGTTAAACAATGGTAGACAAGAGGATACGTGAACTCTTGAAACCATTGTGTCTTAATGAGAAATTGCCATTATCTTTTTCAAAGCTTTTTAAATAATCATCCTATCGCTTAGATATATTGCCAGCTTGTTTGCGTACATGTGTTCAATGTCTTCTGCTACGGATTTGTAATATCTTGGAAACGGTTAAATGGGAATTAAACTTTATACAGCAACACGATTTCTCTACTTCCAGCCCATGTTTATCTGCAGAGGTTACAGTGTTTGACGTTATCAAGGGACGATGGTTTTACCTGTTATTTTTTTTAATTGAATAGACTGAAGTAGAACTAGAACGAAGTACAGATCTTTTTTATTTAATTTTAGACCGACAATGGAAATTTAGGAAAGGGCAATATTTGTATTAATTCATTATTCTGATGCTGAAGTTTTCGCCAACTTGTTACCGAAGTTTTCAAAAACTTCTGTGAAACAATGGGCCTTGAACCAGGTTAAAAGGGTGTGCATGCTCACGTTGGGTTTTCTTGAGCTCGGCTTTGCTCGTCTATTTTAATGTTATGCTCGACAGAATATACACATTGAATACGTATATTGAGTTTGTGTGATATTTCTCATTAAATGCAAATCGAATTATTTGTCAACAAAATCGAGATGGTCGTTGTAGCCCTAAAGGAGTTTTTGTTTATTGGCATATTAACCTATTTAATTTGCATATTGTGCTTAAAGTGACGGATAGCTGTCCTGCAAAGTCTGTTATACACGCGTTTGTATTTTTTCTCTTTACGAAAAGTATTCTTATAATGCTTACCTAGAGAGTAACCTTTCCTTTTCTTCTGTTTCAGATGAGAGTTTGTCTTTTAGTTGTCTTATAACGGCGGCTTGTTCACGTTTTTCTTAAATTCTGGACAAATGCTCTCTAAAAAGAAATCAATTTTGCAATATTATACATGTTAAAGTTAAATTTGTAATATTTGGTATGTTGTCTTCTTATTCCTTTGGGCTTATCAGTCTGAATATTTCCCCGATACAGATGCATTTTTACGCCTTTGTAGCAGTAGACCTTTGAAAACAATGTGACAAAAGGAGAAATTGGTCATAAATATAAGCAATTTCTCCGTTTGCCACAATGTTTTTAACTCAATTCAATTATATACTTGCATTCAAATCGATTTTTCATACTTTATCAAGATGTTTTCGAAGTCGTCTGCTGCAGATTGTTTGTACATGTATTTGGGAAAGGGTTAACTCTTTACCTTGTAGAAGTGTTATTGGTGAACTTAAACATTAGCCAATTTGTTGTATACATACACACTTTATACTGGATATATCTTTTCTCACAATGTTTTTATTTGAGATTTGCACCAGACAATGTTGACTATCCAGATCAATATGCGTGTACACGCATACTTATCGGAATCTGAACATTACCAATTATGATGCTTGTACAGGTGTTTTAAATAAGTCGTTGATTGACAGTGTATATTTTAACTAGATTGGTTGGACCAACAAGTAGATGTTCAACCACACGTGTCACAATAATCACCGACTCATATAAATAAACGTAAATTCAACATTGCCTTAAAGTGGACATGAAACCATTTCAACATGTCGTAAATACTGCTGGAATCAGAAATTAAGCATAATACAATTCCATTCATCATTGAACACAAATCAAATCTTCGTGTTTATGCTTTTATAAGACTTTAAAATTACTGCAGCCGCGAGGCGAAATCGAAGTTTTGGGTGTGACGTCAATCCAGACTGTTGCTTTCTAGATTACACTTGTCTTTATGGAAATTGAAGATATTTTAAGCGTGTAATACATAGTAAATGACAAAATCAGCATAGTTTTGGGTTAATTAGTTTTGTTAAACCTTCATTTTATTATACTTTTCATTGCGTTTGCGCAAATGTTTATCTTTGTAGGTTGAATTTACCAGGGTCTATGATAGACCATGTATGAATCAGAATATTGATACGGACCTGGTCGCTTATAGTATAATCAATACAAAATAATTAAGTTCTTTAACGTATTAAGTAATTTTCTTAAATGAAGCAGGCAACCTGAATCTTCTCTGTTTGCAAAGTTCAAAGGCACATGCCCTTTGAATTTTATCTGATTATATTGGAATGTAACAATTACTTAAGGCATTCAAACACTGCAAACAATATAGACTCAGACTACCTGTCAGTTCAGCAAAAGCTGCAGCAGTCAGTTTTAGTCTACATTATGTACAAAGTCCGAAGGCTGTTAAAGAAAAGAAGCGCAAAGTTCATAACAACTTTTAATATTCATTTCATATTTCATGCTTAGTTCAAGATAATATATGTAAGGCATGGTATGCTAAATACCTTTAACGCTGAGCCATAAACGCAAACAATGTTAAATATACAAAACTGACTTACCACTAAGAATCTATTAGTGTTGAAAAGGCATTTTATGAACAGTAGACGAAATAGGACAAAAAACTGGAGACGAAATGGGGTTAGACGAAATGGGAAGTTACCGATGAAGTAGCTGCCAAATGTTCGGATGGTCTCGACCAGTTAAGTCTGTGGTGCCAGCCCTCTGGACTGTTGTTGGTTCGTTATTCTGTCAGTCCGACCCTTTATACATAACCAGTATATACCCTGATCAGCACCAATTGTCTGTTCAAACACCAAAACAGCAACACAATTATACTTTATATTTTAGGCAAAAATGCTTTAAGGATGGTAAATGTAATATAAAATGGCAATCTCCGTAGAAATATAGCTATGTATATTCATTTTATGAACAGTAGACGAAATGGGAATAAGGGTGTAGACGAAATAGGACAAAAACTGTAGTCGAAATGGGATTAGACGAAATGGGAAGTTAGCGCCTTTATGTCTGTCAACTACCTTGCCTGGTGTTTAATTGGGATGCAAAGGGACAATTATTCTAAGTGTGATACTCTTATGCAATACTTAATTCATACAACTTATCATAAGTCTAGGCATAATTAACCATAGAGCAATCAACATGACAGGAAATGTTTACGTAATGTTACATAATGTATATTGTACCCTGGCTGGGTCTCATGTGCGCCGCCCACCAATTAACCCTTTCCCACATATAACACATCTGCAGCAGACGAATTTGAAATAATGTAGGCCAAACTATAAAAAATATCTCTTACTGAAAGAATAATTATTGAAAATATTGTGGAAAAATTTAGTAGTTGCTCATTATGAGCTATAAGCCGTCTTCCTTCAATAATTATAAAAGTCGTCTGCTACGGATGCGTCAAAAGAGGGTAGGTGTTAAAATTAAGAAAGATCACGTATTTCAAGTAACTTGCATACATGTGTCAAAAGGGGATCATACTACTTCAGAACAACTGGCATCTTGTCCACATAAATCGTAACGCCATTGGTGGGAGACAAATGACGGGAATACGTTTGGCCGAGGTTGGCTTTGCACTCAAACCCTGGACCGACTGACTGAGCTTCCAGGAATAATACTGAATACTGAAGAACGCCTACCTATTCGAATAACATCTATGCGATACTGTGTCAAAATGATGAACTGCTCATTATGTGATACTTCTCCTTTTGTCACACATTTTTCAAATTCCTGTACTGCAGATGCGTGAAAAGGCTATATGTGAGGAATGGTTAACCTTATTTGTCATGATGCTAATTATAATTCCGTTCAGTAAATGAGTGTTTTAGCAGGAACGCGAATGACAGAAAATTTGCCAATCAGAAACTAAATTAATAAAGACCTGTTATTTTAGGTCAGTGGCGTAGTATAGATTCAGATCACTTTTGGTATCCGCATAATTTGATCTGATTATGTACTGTTCACTCATTAGTATAAGAAACTTTTAAAAGGAAGTATTTACATCATTACAGATCGGATTATATCCTATGGATGCATATATATTAAAAGTTGTCATACACATAGTCTAGAATTGGTTTTACTTAAGTAAATAGCCTGATTTTTTTTTAAATGTCTATTAGTAGAACATTTAATGTCTGTTAACGTGGGATTAAATATGTGCACCATGATACAGTATTCTGTCAAGATTCTTCACGAACTACCAACTCTTCACAGTAATCTATACTATCTGCCTATGCGTAAAGGCTGAAATGACGTCATAGTTTGGAAAGATAAGCCTGACATGGTAAATCACACAACCTTAACCATGTATATCTTCTGTTTTTATTTGATCATTGGCATATGGACTTGACAGTCTGGTTTTTTTATCTAGCCTCTTTATATAGAACATTTCTTTTATATTTGGCCTGGGGCTTTAGCCGCTGGTCACAGTAGTAATGCCATTTTTTCGGAGTTGGCAGCCTGCCAATTGCGGTTATCAACAAACAACGCAATTTAGGGTGATACAGCGCTAGAAAAAGAGTTCATCATGGATTCAACAAAACTGCTTTTAAAACGTTAAGATCTCACAAAATAAGATCATTATAATGCTGTTGGAATAAGAGTGAAAAACTTAAGGCGTGAGTACTGCAATATAAGTTTAACAAATATGGAAGAAATTAATGCGCCGAGAGGTCAAATATGGAATATTATTAACATTCGCGAAGTGGAACGGAAAAGTACGACTATGTTCCAGGTATTTACGGAGATTGTCCAATTCAGTATAAATAGAATAATTTGCTATTGTGAAACAAATCTTTAAGCCTAATTTTTCCATTATGGCTTCGCATTTTACATTTTCTTTTATAATCTGCAATTTCATTTTCCATAATATATAGTTTACAAACAAAGAAATAAGTTTGCGAATATTCCGGGAAAATTAAAATTACTTCTTTCAAATTGGATGACTCCAAGAGCATGCTAATGGAGCAAAGGGTTAAACATTTGTCATATGTGTCAAAACAATGTCACTTGCACAAAGCATAGTAATGGTAGATCTGGTCTTAGGTCAGACATACAGTGCATAAAGCCATATGGTGCATTTTCCGCATGTCTAATAGGTGTAAAGATGTAATCAACTAGCTTTCTCTGTGACATGGTAACTGCACTGTACATTTTGAAAGGCGTAGTTTACCTGTACATCGATTAGTATGATTGATTACATTTGACCAATAATTAATTGACTGACTTCCTTAAAGCTGATAGTATAAGTAACCAGTGAAATGGTTACAGAGTAGCCACTTCTGGTCGTGGGTTTGGGGCATGTACCTTTCTTAAATAAACGAGTTGAAATGTATTATGATTTGTCACTGTGTTACATATTGAACACATTTCATACACACAAAACAGAAAATAAATACAAAACGGGAAAGGCAGAGTTCAGAATGCTCATATTGAGCCATATGATCTCTCAATGCACTGTTTTCCACACTGTAAATTATCGCCCAATTCACCCATAACTGATAAGTGATGAATTAATGTCACTTAATTCTTTGAATGTGTTGGGGTAGGACAATGCTTATGGATCAAATTGTTTGTTTGCAGTATTCATTTCCCACTGGTAAGTTTTGTGTGAATAACGATCACATCTACGGAAGGTTTTAAATGCCTGCTGTACATTGGCTGCAGGGAAATGCAGTAATATGGAGCAAATGGTTTATGTTACTTTCTCGTTACTCCGAATTTGACCTCTAAAGGATAAAAAATCAACCGAGTCCATGTTGTAGGGGAAGCAGGTAAATCATCAATTTGGAACGCCTCGGTACAGTTAAATATATATAAATAAATAAATATTGATATCTAATTGGTAAGAGAATCTTAGCTCAGTCGGTTGAAGCGGTAAGATTAACAATTTTAGACCTATGCGTAATGGGTTCGAGCCTAGCATATTTTCTTTCTTTAGCTTTGACCTTTTTGTGTATGTATATAGTATTTTTTGGTTTTTCTTATTTTATTTCTGTGTTTTATTTCTAGATTTCATTATTTTCTTTACTTTTGATATTCATTATAACTTTATAACATAAAGATCATCAAACAGCTGGACAGAAATAGTGTAAACAATATATCATCATCATGAACATAATCATCATCATCATCATCACCACTATAATGCGAACACGACGACATGGTTGTGTATACTTTAATACGTCGTTCTGCATGTGTGCCGCATTTAAACCTACGCAGGTAAATATAAAATCACGAAAATTAAGGACATTGTGTGATTAACAATTACGTAGACAAAACATAAAAAACATAAAATAACAAGATGTGTTTGTGAAACACTGATGCCCCCCAATGGCAACATCTAGGTCAAAGGTCAAGGTCGCCAGGTCAAAAATGTTGGTACTGACAGAAAGGTCATGTCACAAGGAATACACATGTGAAATATGGTAGCCGTACCTGTTATGGTTCAAAAGTAGTGGTCAAGGTTAAAGTTTTTTTCGAGAATGGCAACATCTAGGTCAAAGGTCAAGGTCGCAAGGTGAAAAATGTTGGTACTGACAGAAAGGTCATGTCACAAGATATACACATGAAATATGGTAGCCGTACCTGTTATGGTTCAAAAATAGTGGTCAAGGTTAAAGGTTTTTTTCGAGAATGGCAACATCTAGGTCAAAGGTCAAGGTCGCAAGGTGAAAATTTTGGTACTAACAGAAAGGGCATGTCACAAGGTATACGCATGTGAAATATGGTAGCCTTACCTGTTATGGTTCAAAAGAAGTGGGGAAGGTTAAAAAAAATATTGAGAATGGCAACATCTAGGTCAAAGGTCAAGGTCGCAAGGTCAAAAATGTTGGTACTGACAGAAAGGTCATGTCACAAGGAATACACATGTGAAATATGGTAGCCGTATCTGTTATGGTTCAAAAGTAATGGCCAAGGTTAAAGTTTTTTTCGAGAATGGCAACATCTAGGTCAAAGGTCAAGGTCGCAAGGTCAAAAATGTTGGTACTGACAGAAAGGTCATATCACAAGGAATACACATGTGAAATATGGTAGCCGTACCTGTTATGGTTCAAAAGTAGTGGTCAAGGTTAAAGTTTTTTTTGTGCAGACAGACAGACGTGCAGACGTGCAGACGTGCAGACAGACGTGCAGACAGACGTGCAGACAGGCCAAAAACTATATGCCCCCCGAATTGGAGATTCCGGGGGGGGGGGGGGGGGGCATAAAAAGATGTCGTCAATTACGACTCGAACTCAGGACCTTAGCATTACGCATTCAACGCTATTGTTAAACCACCTTCGAACTGGTGGTGTGTCAGGATGTTACTTATAATCAAAACGGGCGCATAATTTATGCTCATCCCTATTTTGGATAATATAACAATCCATGACCATTCGTCATTGCTCACTGCTCGAATTGAATCTATAGTAATGCATGTTTTGATATCCATCCATTAACCTTGTGCTGTAAACAGCTGTCAAAGAAAGTGCCTGTTTTGTTCCATTAGCATATAAAAACAACATTTTTGGATGATCTAGTCTGAGTCTGTACAGAGATAATTTGTTCTGTGATATATTGATTTTTGTTGATTGTTGATCTCATTACGCAGGGGTATTGCTTTATATTAAGATGATGAAAAAACACATAGGAATTTAAATATTTTTTCCCTTTCTTGTGTGGTCACAGTTACAGGATATTTCCATGAATCTAGTATATACGGTACCCATGGTGCATTGCTTGTATATGTTTTATGTAAGCACCTTTTAAGATCACCTGGACATGACGGCTCAATGTGATATATTGGGAACACAATCTGTCATTGTCCAATGTTAACATTTGGCTTCAAACAACAATATTGTTCATTGCATGTTCCCCATATATATTATCCAAAATCTATCCATTCACTACAGATCTGCCATGGCACACACAGGGAAAACCTTTGAAACTGTTCTTGTCAGAAACTACTGGCCCTTTATTTTTAAACATTTTCACAGTTTGCTTCATCTGTTGAGATTCATTAAAACATGGCTTTCAGGACTGTTCCATATATCGTTATTGTTCCTTTAATGGTCCCCTTTCAAATGTATGCTAAAAACGGGATTGTATTCAATGCATAACTTTGTTGCTCTGGTAAATATCGCAAAGAAGCAAAAATACAAAGTGTCTTTTCGGAAACTACTGGTGCATTGTAAATTTCGCCGAAATGTTCCTTCTATGTTCATCTAACAAGATTGCTTAAGCTGGTGCAAATCCTCCAAAAACAAAACTGTGGATTTGGGGCTAGTTTTCTTCCAGTGCTATAGTGCTATAGAAAAGTATACTTGTCTGAAAACAGTAACTGCTTTCAATATAATTTGGCACACATGTTCCTTGGTTTGACCTTCAGTCGGGTACAGTATGTTCTAGCAGTTCATATTGGCAGGGAGTCCAAGCATGGTTCCTTTTGTCTAATGTAAATTATTTTTCATGTTTCTTTGCAAGTGTATGCTTATGTGAGCAGCTCTATTGTGCTTCTCTTGTATTAATTCGTTTACTATGGGCTGTTAATTGTTATCAATAATTTTCTTTTTTTATGTTCAGTATAGCCTTGATCAAACACTTTCACCCAGTCTAGTCCATGGTTTAGAGATTTTTTTTCTTTCAAACCTTTTTTTCCCCCAACATCATTACCAGTTCAGTTTATTGCATTGGTGCAGAATTTTAATTTTCTATTTAATCAGCATGAAACCTGCTTCTCATGTACTTTGGGCCTAGTTCAAAAATATCTAATATGCTCAAACTAGCTCATTTGTCAAAGCATTATCATGTTCCTGGGGACTAGCAAATGTTACATAAATACACATTCTTCCAATCCCTTATCAGCACGCTATTCAAAATGTTCTACTACGGGTTCAGAATGCTCTTATCTTAATCAATACATAAATCAATCAATAAGTCAATCAAGCAAGCAATCAATGAATCATTCCTTATCATTACTGATAACGTTACATTGTACTTAAGTTTAAACATATACTATATGAAATCTACTTATGTGTAAAGATCTACCCTGTTTTAATTAACACCATGAACAGGAGAGGAATTTGATGAACTAGAATAAGCTTCCATTCTAATCCTTTTTTATTTTCTCTTGTGTTTGGACAAGTTTTGCATTGGACAGAATTTAACTGGAAAGAGAAATAGGGAATAAGTCGTAAATAATGACAATAAAGTAACCGATTTACCATCGCACCATCGCACTTCTTCCTGTTGCCATATACATATAGTACAGATATAAATAATTGAATTGATTAGTGTTTGAGTTAAGTTCCAATCAAAGGTTGATCAAATTTGGAAAACAAAAAATATATTGAAATTTAAACGCAAAATTAAGAAAAAATATAGTCTAAGGATTACCGCTGAGAACACTACGTGAAGTCTAATCAACATTTTCCAACACTCCTAGTTTAATGTAAACCTACGAAAGCCTATTAGGACCATCTGAGAAAAAAAAAATATTGTAAAGTCGTAATAACGCGAAAAAAGGCGTTATAATGCGAAAAAAGGCGAAGTAACGCGAAACAAGGCATAATAACGCAAAGTAAAGGCGTAATAATGCGAAGTAAGGCGTAGTAACGCGAATAAAGGCATTATAACGCGAAAAAAGGCGTAATAACGCGAAATTAAAGGCGTATTAACGCTAATAAAAAGCGTTATAACGCGAAATAAAGGCGTAATAACGCGAAAATAAACGCGTAATAACGCGAAATAAAGGCGTTATAACGCTAAACAAAGGCGTATTAATGCTAATAAAAGGCGTTGTAACGCAAAATAAAGGCGTAATAACGCGAAAATAAACGCATAATAACGCTAAATAAAGGCGTAATAACGCTAAATAAAGGCGTTATAACGCTAAACAAAGACGTATTAATGCTAATAAAAGGCGTTATAACGCGAAAGAAAGGCGTAGTAACGCGAAAATAAAGTCGTAATAACGCGGAAAAAGGGCGTTATAACGCGAAAAAAAATGCGTAATAACGCGAAATAAAGTCGTTATAACGCCTTTTTAGCTATATATATAAATCGATTACTGCTTTGAAGACTCTTTTTCAACCATGGATCTACGACCCAGATCAACCAATTCGCTATGTTTTTTCATTGGCTGAGCTACGATTTACGACCCAGATCAACCAACTCGCTATGTCTTTTGAGTAGTTCAGCTACGATCTACGACCCAGATCAACCAATACGCCATGTTTTTCTCAGTGGCTGAGCTACGATCGACGACCCAGATCGACCAACTCGCTATGTTTTTATATTTTTCTAAGACCCAGATCAAACAATTTTCTTTTTTTTCAGTGGCTGAGCTACGATCTACGACCAAGATCAACTAATTAGCTATGTGTTTTGAGTGGTTGAACTACGATCTATGACCCGTATCAACCAATTCGCTATGTTCTTTCATTGACTTAGCTACGATCTACGACCCAGATCAACCAACTAAGTATGTTTTTTCATTGGCTGAGCTAAGATCTACGAGCCAGATCAGCCAATCCGCTATGTGATTTGAGTGGCTGACCTACAACCCAGACCAACCAATTCGCTATGTGTTTTGAGTGGTTGAGCTACGATGTACGACCCAGATCAGCCTATGGCGTATTGGTTGATCTGGATCGTAGATCGTAGTTCAACCACGCAAAACACATATTAAGCTAATTGGTTGATCTCGGTCGGAGAGCGTAGCTTAGTCAATGACAAAACATACAAAAGTGGCTTATCTGGGTCGTAGATCGTAGCTCAACCAATATAAAACATTGCGAATTAGTTGATTTCGGTCGTAGATCGTAGCTCAGCCATTGTAAAAACATAGCGAATTGGTTATCTGGATCGTAGATCGTAGCTCAGCCACTGAAAACCCATAGCGAATTGGTTTATCTGGGGTGTATATCGTAGCTCAGCCAATGAAAACACATGGCGTATTGGCTGATCTGGGTCGTAAATCGTAGCTCAACCACTCAAAACACATAGCGAATTGGTTGGTCTGGGTTGTAGGTCAGCCACTCAAATCACATAGCGGATTGGCTGATATGGCTCGCAGATCTTAGCTCAGCCAATAAAAAAAACATACTTAGTTGGTTGATCTGGGTCGTATAGATCGCAGCTAAGTCAATGAAAAAACATAGCGAATTGGTTGATACGGGTCATAGACCGTAGTTCAACCACTCAAAACACATAGCTAATTGGTTGAGCTTGGTCGTAGATCGTAGATCAGCCACTGAGAAAAATAGAAAATGGTTTGATCTGGGTCTTAGATAGTAGCTAAGCCACTGAAATAGAGATTCGAATTGGTTGATCTGGGTCGTAGATCGTAGGTGAGCCAATATACAAACATAGCGAGTTGGTCGATCTGGGTCGTCGATCGTAGCTTAGCCACTGAGAAAAACATGGCGTATTGGTTGATCTGGGTCGTAGATCGTAGCTGAACTACTCAAAAGACATAGCGAGCTGGTTGATCTGGGTCGTAAATCGTAGCTCAGCCAATGAAAAAACATAATGAATTGGTTGATCTGGGTCGTAGATCCATGGTTGAAAAAGAGTCTTCAAAGCAGTAATCGATTTGTATATATAACTAAAAAGGCGTTATTACGCCTTTATTTCGCGTTATTACGCCTTTTTTCGCGTTATAACGCCCTTTTCCCGCGTTATTACGACTTTATTTTCGCGTTACTACGCCTTTCTTTCGCGTTATAACGCCTTTTATTAGCATTATTACGCCTTTGTTTAGCGTTATTACGCGTTTATTTTCGCGTTATTACGCCTTTATTTCGCGTTATAACGCTTTTTATTAGCGTTAATACGCCTTTAATTTCGCGTTATTACGCCTTTTTTTTCCGCGTTATAATACCTTTATTCGCGTTACTACGCCTTACTTCGCATTATTACGCCTTTACTTTGCGTTATTATGCCTTGTTTCGCGTTACTTCGCCTTGTTTCGCGTTACTTCGCCTTGTTTCGCGTTACTTCGCCTTTTTTTCGCATTATAACGCCTTTTTTCGCATTATAACGCCTTTTTTCGCGTTATTACGACTTTACTATATTATTTTTTTCTCAGATGGTCCTAATAGGCTTTCGTATAAACCTATTGAATAGTTTTGTAGTAATTGTCCCGTCTAGAAAGTTTGAAATAACGAACGGACACATACATACATGTATGTATGCTTTCCTGTGCCGGGGGATAATAAACTCATTGCCCAACACTTTCACATAACGTCCGTAGTGAAATACTTACCTGAATCTCGTTTGTATCAACATAGATGTACTTACCCTTTATTTTGTAGCAGGTTATTTTGTAAACATTGAGGCAAAACCATGGAAAATCTATATAAGTTAAAGTATAATTATTGAATAACAAGAAGAGAACTTGATAAACTTGATTTTTTAAATGACAAAATTCGTCTACTGCCGGAACGCCAAAATATGCTGTCTGAGGTGGGGGAAAGTCTCGGAAGTGTTCCTCTCAAAAGAGACTCGGACGCATATTGACACATGTGCAGTAGACGTTCTTTTAAAACATTGTGGCAAAATGAGAAATGTCTCATAATGAGCAATTTCTCGCTTTGCTGCAATGGTTTCAACTTAATTTGATTATTATACTATCACTTATAGAAATTTCAATATAGATCTATTTGCATAGATGTATACCAAAATTGTCTGTTGTCGAGTTATTAAATACATGTAGTACTTAAATTATTGAAGTTGATGAGCTATAAAACAAATGCGAGAAAAAAGGAAATTGGGAGCCAAGTTAAACAAAATCATAAATTATATTACTATTTATTTTATACGCGGTTGTGAATGTTCTTCAAAAAGAAACGGACAGACAGGGACAATTTATTAAAATAGATCACCCTGAGCCTTTCGTTCAGATGATTAGAAAAACAAGAAATATCTTTAAAAAAGATAAACGGCGATCAATATGAGAAAACACTAATAAATGCAACATGCACATATTATTTGATATTTTATCTTACTTATTAGAATGACAGAAAACAATAACGTTAAATATGTAATATTTGGTTTATAAATGTTTTAGTTCATAAATATACTTTGGTTTTGGTATGAATGAGAGAGGGAAAAAAGCTTGCCTGTGGAGCGAACCACAGACCTTTCACTTGACAATCCAAGTCAACATCCATTACACTAGCGCGACATGACATTAATACCGTTCAATGCCGAGTATTTATCACATTTATTAATCTGGAGATTACGCGAGGCTCCTAAGAGGTGTATTATGTAACAAAGTATAAGGTTCAATTGACGATAAATAACTGAAAAGTTATCATGTTAAAAAATAATCAATATTTTGCTCTTAAATATTATATTTCATACGCTTTCACTGATTAAAGGTTAGTATGCAGAACATTTCATTTCAAATTTTCACCTCATTGGTGCCTCTCGTAGGATCGCCAACTTAACTATGAACCAATCAAAACGTTTCATTTCCGTTATTTCTTCGATATTATTCATTAAATACAACATTTGATTGGTCTACAATCTTATTCATTTGTTTAACATCTAGGTCAAACCCCACGTTAGTCAAATATCGCCGAATAACCCCACCCTGTAGCACGTTAACGAATCGTGAACAGTTTCTATATACATTGTGAAAAATGGAGAAATTGCTTATCAACAGTCATTTTCTTCCTTTGCCTCAATGTTTGCATCACTTGTCTACTGCAGGAATGTCTACATGTGGGAAAGGGGAGTTTAATAAAAATTGATCGTGACATTATAAGAATTAAAAATAAAATAACATTTTAAAACCTTCAATCCATTTATAAACAATAGCATTATCATTTTTAGCGAGGCACTCATCGAAATCTAAGCTGGAATCAGTCCCAATTGTTTAAGTCTTATTACAATATCGGCAATGAATGACTTCAAATATATTATTCTACAATAGTTCTCATTAACTGAACACCAAAATGGGTTTAGAGAGACGGCTTGCTATTCGTAGATTGTATATGATTGAAAGCACTTGCATCTGTGGAATATTTGCTTAAACTGAAAGAATTGGTTCCAGAGTATTCATGTCTAAAGTATCGTACCGCCAAATTATCCGTCACTAACATACAAAATGTGTTAACTTGGTGGAATATCAACCAGACACTGGATTTGATTTGACATATCTGACGCAATAGAATGAACTACACAGAAATGAGCTTTTAAATATATGAATTACAGAATTAAAATGAGAAATGTATTTCTGCGCTGAATTCATGGAAAAACATGTACATGTCTGTGAATCGAGTCCAAGCAGATTTCCGATACCGACTCAAACATTATGTTTACAGATAGTCAAGTCCCATTGGATTAAATATATACCAAAACGGAATGAAAACATTGGACTGAAAAGTAAATAATGGTTGATAAAACAAATTTCCATGCTTTAAATTATATAACTTAGACATGACCTATTTTTTAATCGTTACAGCGAAAGTCTTTACGAAATTGTCGACCTTTGAACTGTCGTAAAAATGAGTAGGCGGTGCTTGGGCGGAGCTGCTGTAACCAGTGTAACGTGATAATCACACGATTTCGTAAGATCTTACAATTCTCACAGTTCGGTCGTGAGCATTTTAAGATGTGAGTATTGTAAGAAGGGTCGATTTAATGCGAATTATATTTGTATCAGCAATACGTATTTAGACACCGTCTCATTTTCGCGATATAAACATAAATTATGTACGTGCGTACTTCTGTGTATACGAACTGAAATAATTTAAAACCGAACAGTTGATGCATTAAAATGTGACCCGTTGAAAAACCGAAAGACACCTTAAATTAATGTAATAAATTGATTCATACATTAACATTAGGGTTTGGGGTAAATACACCTATAATGACTTATCTGCACTACTAGTTATTCGACCGATCAATTAGTTAATTAATCAATACTGTAACCAAAACACAAGTGAAATTCAGTGTGCGTGTATAAACTAAATACAACTGGTTTATAGAGTGCTGTGAGGTCGGGGTGGTCAAGCGGCATACATTTGGACTTACTTACCCACTATTACTCAACCAACAGTCCATTAATAAGTCCATCTATTTGGTATCATGAATTACTCATACCAGTGGTACAAACGTCCTTTGACACCTCTGCAACCAACTCCTTCAAAATGTTTGGATTTAAAATAAATTCAAAAGCGTTGCTATTAATTTCGCCTATGCTTTGTGAAACCCTATTAGAAGAAAAATAGTTTGTTTGCATGATGGTTTACGTTGCTTTTAAAAATATTTTATTTACATCAAGCCGTAGAAAATGTAGTTTACACAGGACCATTAGTTGTTCATAATATCATCGCAATTACAATAATTAATTGAACAAATACTTAACATATTGGAAATGACTTGGTGATTAGTCTACAGTCTGATGATATTCATGAAATTAAAATTGTAATTGTACATATGACAAAAATCTAGTCCACAATGGAATTACTTTTAAAACTAATTCATGGGGAAGGCGGTGTGAACTTGTGTCATAAGGCGCATTGGAAATAGTGCGATGCGAATAAAAGTCAATTAAATGCAGTATTCATCAATCCTTGCGCGAAGTTCATCATGGTTTCGGTGAAAGTTAATTTTCGAAAGCAGGCATGCTATGAACGACGGTTCGCCTCGCACACTTCGCTCAAATGTATGTATTCGCCACAGTTTATGCGAATTATAAGTTTTAAAAAGATGATATAATATGTATTGGTTATATATATGAACGAAATATATTAGAACTTCAGCAAAAAACTGACAAAACCAAACAAAATAGGATTTCATTTAAGAGGAATTTCCCTTTTCCGGCTGTATATCGCTCGAGCTACATACGTTTCAGGTGAAGGCACCAAACAATAGTTCGAGTCGCACTAGTTGACGTCCAGCGGGATTTATGGCAGTCGGCTGCAAAACCCAGCTGGAGTTGGGCCGACAAAGTAGCTCCATCGTCGATTTGGCGTGCCTATTGGTCGAGATAGATGAATTGGCCTGCCAGGTGCAAGCACCCCAAACTGACTTCGTATTGCATTAGGTCCCGTTTCGCCAAATTGCGTCAGCCGCTGCTATTCCCAACCCAAGCTGGGATTTCCCGACATATTTTCGACTTTGCACCCGTCCTGTTCGAATTAAAAGTTTAAACTGGCATTCTCACAAGGTGTCGGGTGGAAGTGCCACACTCTGACATCTGGGTCGCACTAGGCGGCGTCAAGCCGGATTTATGTCAGCTGGCTGCAATTTTCAGATGAATTTGGGATTTTGGGCAAGTATACAGCCCAAATCCGGCTGTATATTGCTCGAATTCAGACTTTAACCAGCTGTGCAGCACGTATTGTACTAGATGGTGTCCAACATAATTTATGGCAGCCGGCTGCAAAACCCAGCCGGAAACGGTTCGACAGAGTGACTTCTGACTCGAAACCAGTGTGTAGTGCCTTCTCCTGGTGGCGTTCAGTCGGACTAATGGCAGCTTGCTGCAATGTTCAGATGACGTTGGGATTTGGGCATTTCTACAGTACAGCACCGGCTGTATATTGCTTGAGTTACAGATTTAAGCCTGTTGTCCGGTACATGTCATGAGAAGGCACCAAACACTGCTTTAGTATGGAGCCACTCAGTCGACCAAACTCTGGCTGGCTTTGAAGCCGACTACCATCAAAACGCCGGTTTAAGGCAGCCTCGATTTTGGCGTGCCTTTTGTTCTAGGTAGATGGCTTTAGCTGCCCAATAATACATGCCAGATGCAAGCGGCCCATATTGACTTCGTGTTGCATAAGTTCCTGCTTAACCGACTTGCGTCAGCTGGCTGCTATGCCAAGCCGGACTTGGGTTTTGACGACTGACTTTGCATTTGTCCTGTTCGAATTACAGACTTAGAGACTGCAAAACCAAGACGGAGTTGGGCCGACTTTGGCTCCGAGTCGCACTTAGTACAAAATCATAATTAATCAGTTCCGTTAATTGTTAGGATTTCCAGGATTTGCACCCGACATGTTTGAGTTAAAGAGTCTAGCCGACATACTGACATGTTTTGCGCCGACGGTCGGAATTGAGATTTCCCAACAAAGTCCCGACTTTGCCCTGTTCGAGTTAGAGAGTTTAGTCTGCTATGTTTAGCAACCAATGTCCCGACCTGGTTCCGATTCGCACTAGTTGACCAACTCAAGCCATGAATATAATTTCAAGACAGTGTGTTTGAACATAATTCATATGGTTCCAGCTTGTTCATAAAGACAGTTCAGGCTAGCCAAAATGGCCGAAACGATGACCTTCCGGCTGAAAAACACAGTTTGAGTTGGTGGAACTCCGGCCATTAGGGTTGGTTGATACTGATTCAATTTCCTGAATTCACACCCGTCCTATTTGAGTAAAAAAAAAATTAACAGCACCGACAGAATTGCTCCCATCAGGTTCGGTTTTGCGTTCGTGCAGGCTACGAGATTCACTAGTTGCCGTTTAAGGTTACAATACACCAAATAAATTCACTAGTTGCCGTTTAAGGTTACAATACACCAAATAAAATCCTTCTTTAATTACATGTAAAAATACCAGTTTCAGTCCTCAACTGTCACACTTTCTAAGCGTTTCTCGTGTAGAACACCTATATCATTGAAAAGAGTTACCTCCTAGCTTTAAAACATTCCAAAGAAAATGTGGGGTCATGCATTATGCAAGAAAGAACTCACCAGGCGTGGACCAAATCGGGCCCGGACAAAACCGGTGTTTAGCATTCTCTACTGTCAAATAAAATCACAAAAGCAAATAGTAGGTCAATTAAGCAAGTTAAGACCCTTAAGCATAAAAATCCAGCCAATATTAAAATGTACAGACAATGTATTTGCACATAATGCATGTCATTTAAGCGCTATGATGACCAGAAAAGCCGGAATGATGTTTTTATAGGCTGGTTAGTACATCCGTGTTTAATGGGAAAGACATCTGTTCTGGCAGATCAATACAGCCAGAGCGGCGGTATTCCCGGCTTTTCCGGCCGGTGGATACAGCCGGAGTAGCCCATACTCTGGCTGTTCCGGCTGGTTAATACAGCCGTAGTAGACGATGTTCCGGCTGTTCCGGCTACACTTCACGCATATAACTTTTAAGAGTTTTAATTGAAGCTGGGTTCTATATATTCTAAACTGTAACTAGTATGTATGACCTAGTATTTAAATCGGTGATTAAGTACCAAATATTTTAGAGGAAGGACGAGACCATCGATGTTGTTTTCCCACCATGTTTCTTCAAAGAACGTTTTGGCATGGACTGGGCAGAACGTAGGTATTAGTTAAGGAACATTTATTTTACCTTTTAGGACGACTTAAATCATCAAACGAAACTGATTATATTTCAACTTTTGGTTTTAAAACAGCATAACCTCTCTCTCCCTTTCCGTCTGTTCTCTCTGTCCTCACTCTATGTTGTGTGTGTGTGTGTGTGTGTGTGTGTGTGTGTGTGTGTGTGTGTGGTGTGTGTGTGTGTGTGTGTGTGTGTTGTGTGTGTGTGTGTGTGTCTCTCTCTCTCTCTCTCTCATCTCTCTCCTTCTCTCTCTTCTCTCTCTCTCTCTCTCTACTCTCTCTCTCTCACTCTCTCTCTCTCTCTCTCTCTCTCTCTCTCCTCTCTCTCTCCTCTCTGTTTGTATGTCCATTATATCTCTCTCTTTTATAACTCTCATTTCTCCCTGTTTCGCTCTCCCTGTTGCTCTGTCTCTCTACCCTCTCTCTCTCTCTCTCTTTCTATCTCTCTTTCTCTCTCTACCTCTCTCTCTCTCTCATCTTCCTCTCTCTCTCTCTCTCTCTTTCCTCTCTCTCTCTATTTTTCTCTCCCTCCTCTCTTCTCTCTCTCTCCTCTCTCTATCTCTGTCTCTCTGTCTCTCGCTCTCTGTATCTCTCTCTCTCTCTCTTTGTGTCTATCTCTGCCCTCTCGGTTTCACCTCTCTCTCTCTCTCTCCTCTCTCTCCTCTCTCCTCTCTCTCCTCTCTCTCTCTCTCCTCTCTCTCTCTCTCTCTCTCTCTCTCTCTCTCTCTAATGTGTCTATCTCTGCCTCTCGGTTTCACTCTCTACCTCACGTTCTATCGCAGAGTATACGCTTCATTTATTCTCCTTGTCTTTCCACCGAAACTGTATTTTCATGCCTGTCTCTATCGCCAACTCTCACCACACATATATCTCTCTCTCCCTCTCTCCCTCTCTCCCTCTCTCCCTCATCCTACATCTCTTGTTCTCTTTCTCTCCCTCTAACACACCAAATATCTGTCTCTCTCTCTACCACACCATCTCTCTCTCTCGTTCATTCTCTCGTTCAACCCCGTTCTCTCTCTCACTCAGTTTCTCTCATAGTATCCTTTCCTCTATCTCTCCCTCTACCACACCAAATCTCTCTCTCTCTCTCTACCACACCATCTCTCTCTTCGTTCATTCTCTCGTTCACCCCGTTTCTCTCTCTCACTCAGTTTTCTCATAGTATCCCCTCCTCTATGTCTCTACTCACACACACACACATATATATCGCTCTCTCTGTCTCTGTCTCTATCTGTCTCTCTCTCTCTCTTTTTCTCTCTCCTGTGACATGATATTACAACACTATATCACTTACCATAAACTTTATGAAAGACATGTATCATAAATTACTGAAGTAAACTTTTATGAAGAGAAATTCCCATCATGAGCAAGGAATACCTCGGTTTGACACAACGGTTTACATTTTGTCTAAATAACAGTGCGGGCCGTGACCTTCTGCAATACCAACCCTAAGGCATTTGCGACAAGTGAATATCTGTATCATCCGCGCAGTCAGATCTGACTCTCCACTGTTTGCCATTTTGTCATAGAACGCTCAAGAAACTTGAGGTTCCTGTTTCCATTTTGTCCTTTCCAACAACCGTACTAAATTACGTCAACCCTTTCCAATATATACCTTATCACTTGTCTACAGAATGTGTTTTTAAAGGAACTTTTCAATTATTAAGATTTCAGTGAAGCCTGTGCAGTCTGCGTAGGCTAATCCCGGCGGACACATACCGTCTCAGGGGGATAGAGGTATAGAGTATTGATTCCCGAAACAGAAAATCCACAGGAGGCGAACAGTGTCTATCCGGGTTAGCCTGAATGGTATGCTTAAGCTGATCCGGGTCGATACTTTACGCAGAGTCCACAATGTTGTTTTTTTTGTTGAAAGGCTCATTTTTGTTTTACTTGTATGCGAACATTGAAGACTCTATAAGAATGCCCAGTCTTATCTATATATTCACTGTGCGCAACCAAATCAACAAATCAATACCCCTCCCCTTTCCAATTTATACCTCAAGGGGATCACTTGTCTATAGCATGCGTTTTTAAAAGAACTTTTCAATGGTGAAGATTCAAGTGAAGACTCTATACGAATGCCCAGTCTTATTTATATCTTTACTGTGCGCAACCAAATCAATACCCCTCCCCTTTCGATTTTATACCTCAAGCGGATCACTTGTCTACAGTATGTGTTTTTAAAAGAACTTTTCAATAATAAAGATTCAAGTGAAGACTCTTAACAAATGAATCAACCCAGTCTCAACTGAGTCTTCATTGTGCGCAGCCACAACAATACACCCCCCACCCCTTCCCCCTTTAACTAATACTAAGCGAGGATCATTTGTCTATAGTATGTGTTTTATAAAGAACTATTCAATAAGGAAGAGTCCAACATTAATATATCGAGCCCTTTCAATACAAAATTATTAAAATTGACACAGGAAGTATGAAACAATCCTATATATATCGATGCAAAGTACGATCGATCGATATTTCTCTCTGGTGGTCTACATTTTACTATAACTTGGTTGATTTATTGTCTTATCTTTAAAGAAGAGTGTTTTAAATATCAGCCATGTTCGATGAGTTATAATAAGGAAGTTAGACGATTATAGAATGAATCCTTAATATTCAAAGGTAATTTTTTTTTTATTAATAAAACATTTCAATTCTTTGTATTACCTAATTTTAACAAATGAGATTTACTGACCAGACATGTGAATGACTTTATCCATTTTACACAAACAGACGCTTTCCGACGCAGACGACTTTTGAAAACATTGTGACAAAAGTATAAATTGTTTTCAAAGTCGTCTGCTGCGGTTTTGTAGTGTGTTTTTATCAGTGGGTTATTCAGGATATAAAGAAAGAGCCGAGCCCCCGTAGCTTATCGGGTAGCGACGCGGGCTGTCAATCCAGGGGTGGTGAGTTCGAATCCCAGCTCGGCAAACATTATTTTGGACGTTTGACAAAAGTCACTGTGACAAGCGTATTTAGTGTTTCACCAATGGGCTAACAGTCTATGTGGAAAAGCAGCCAGTTGCTTGGAAAGTATGTTGTGTGGAGTACTGGTGTGAGCAAACCAGGAAAATTATGAGTAGGTGAACTAGCCGCCGTGATATTACTAAAAAATTGTTGAAATAGGCGTTAAACCACAATCAATCGATCAATCAGGATATAAAGTTGTTTACATCCCTAATGCGGTAGGGTAACATTTGGATGTCACCTAAGGTTAACCCTTTCCGACATACAACACATATGCAGCAGTCGACTTAGAAAACCAATATACAAAAACGTGAAAAATCTCCATAAATGAGATTTCAATTATTATATAGAGTTGAACACATTGTGGCAAAAGGAGAAATGGCTCGATTTGAGCAAAGTCTTCTTTTGCCACAATGTTTTCAAATTTCGTCTGCTGCAAATCCGTCATACAATACAACTTTGAAAACATATTGGCCAAAGTATGAAACATCTCTGTCAAATAAAAGTAAAATAATTGAAAATGCGTATGCTGCCGTCATACAGGAAATATGTAGCAGACAACTTTGAAAACGTATAAGGTAGAAAATCTCTACAAATGATAATGTAGCTATTCAATAGAATTGAAAACATTGGGGCAAATGGAGAAATTGCTCATGATGGGCAATTTCTCCCTTTACCACATTGTTTTCAAAAGTCGTATGCTGCAGATTCGTCAGAAAACGTCAGTATGGGGGAAAATGTTAATACTTTACAAACAACACTTGTTTTTACAGACTTCAATGAATGAAGTTCGGGTGGGAATCACAATTCCCCTGTTATTCTAGTATTGTATTTATATTATTATGGAGAGCCTTCAGTCGGTAGCGACGTGGACTGTCAATCAAGGGGTAGTGAGTTTAACCCCCCAGCACGGTCAACATTCTTAGCGATGACTGACAAATGTCATTGTAAATTTATAGCGTCATTCGTATTCCACCAAGGGGCTAATAGTGTATGTGTGTGGGAGGGAAGGTAGCCAGTTGCCTGGGTAGATTGGTTTGTGTGTAGTACTTGTACGAGAAAGCACGGAAATACACGTTAGGTGAACCGGCCGCCGAGATATAACTGAAACCATTGAAAATTAATTAAATTCCAATCAATTAATCTACGTATATAATTTAACCCTTACCCGCAAACGACAAATCTGCTTCAGACGACTTTGAAAACATCAAGGCACACACATGGATAATTTCTTTCTTTACAACTTTTATTATTGAAGGATTTGAAATTTTGAGTCAAAGAAGAATATGCTAACCATTAGCAATTTCCTATTTTGCCACAATGTTTACAAATGTCGTCTGCAGATGAATCGTCAAAAAGCGTCTGTAGGTGGGAAAGGGTTAAACACGACATCTTTCTAGAGCTTTTGCATTTGTATTTTGCAGACTTCAGTATTGAACCCTTCAACGCATACAACAAATCTTCATCAGTCGACTTTGAAAACATCGGGATCATGAATAAAGTGAACTGTCGCCGTGATATAACTGAAATAATGTTGAAATCGGCGTAAAACTCCATTAAAACAAAAAAATGAAAACATCAAGACACACACATGGACTATTTCCTTAAATACAACTATAATAATTGAAAACATTGTGTCAAAAAGGAATATGCTCATCATAAGCAATTTACTAATTTGCCACAGTGTTGTCAAAGGTCGTCTGCAGAGGATTCGTCAAAATGCGTCTGTAGTCGGGAAAGGGTTAAACACGACATCTTTCTTGAGTTATCTTTTTAAATATACTTAATCAATGTGTGTGTTTTTAATATTATTTATTTTAATATTTTAGACGGGCAGTAATACACAACGATGGGTAGCAGCCCGAGCGTGATTTCAGGTTAGCAACGATTATTATATAATGGGCCATAACGCTTGTCCCTTTCTTAATTTTTCATCAAATACGCTACTTTCAGGTGTTTTATATATCTTTCAACAATTGTTCAGTTATTTCATTAAGTGTCCATGGTAAGTTACCATTTATCCTGACACCAGTGAGTTAGTCATAATGCTAATTCCTCAACCCGAGCGCCAAAGAGGGAATTCTATTTCCACCATTTAAGTCGTAGGCCCAGTGGGGCATCAAACCCGCGACCACCAGCAGCCTTGGTGGATGCTCTACCACTTCATCACCGAGTCGATACACTACATTAGTGCATTCAGCTTAAAAACATCTGGTCAATAGTTTTCTTACAACAATATAATGACAGAAAAGTACTGTGTAGGTACATACTGCACAAATATCAGCCATGCACTATATTTTACATCAAGATCAAAGGGCAACACAATGCGCACTAATGGAAACACTGTGAGAAATAAAGTGCGGGTGATAGAAAAAGAAATAAATATAGAGAGAAAAAATAATATTTGTTTTGCCCATTTATCCTGACAACAGCCTGAACTGGAAAATGTAAACCCTTTGCCATATACAGACGCTTCTTCTGTAGCAGACGACTTTTGTAAACATTTTGACAAAAAGAGAAATTGCTCAAAACCAGTAATTTCTCCTCTTCTTTTCAACTCCATTCATTAATTAAACTTTTATCTATAGACACCTTCAATATTTTACGAAGACGTTTTCAAAGTCGTCTACTGCAGATTTCCTTAATGTGGGAAAGGGTTGAAAGTAGAAAGATAAAAAGAAGTCGTCTGCAGAAAGGTCGTAATTTACTGTTTGAATATCAAGTGTTATCCTGATAGAGACCAACTTCTTCAACTTCTTGGTAAACTTCTTTAGTGTTTAGATCAACTTCATTTTGATATCAAACAAATGTACCTTTCTTGATACAAACGATTTTAAAACGAGAATATTTTGCTACGTTTTGTAGTCAAAATCAGAAGGGTTTTACGAAAGTTTATTGTGTGATCTGGATTTATAACCCATTGTAAACTTGAAAGTCTCGTTGTTATAAACAAACTTCACATTTTTGTATGATTACTTCATGTCGCCGAGATTTATCGATTGAAATATAAATAGAAAAAGACGTTTAATATGTTACTTTAAACTTTACATACGACGTAGATTTACCCTTGCATAGAAGAAATTTGATTTCGCTTTTCTCCGCTGCATCAACGACGTAGATAAGATCTTATCTACGTCCCTTGCTGAATGAATTATACAATCCTATGAATTTTAGTGCATGTGTAACGGGAACAGGTCATACACATACAGGTATAAACATCACTTCTACAGCCTTGCGGTGGAAGCCGACTTTTATAGCGACGTTGGTAGATTGGTTGACCTTTTCTTAAAGTTTAGCAACGTTCACCGCGGTAAGTGCCTGGATGGGTGACCTGATATGGCTCAACTCCGGTACACGCTACAAATGGTTGCAAAGTTGGGATTTTGGGTTGACATCACTATCATCCCTGACCCTGGTAGCTCTGAGTGATGTTACATAGACTCCGCTCTTGTGTACTGATTGTATTCAGTTGTGTGACTTCGGGTCGAAGTCAAGAGAAAAGAGGGAATGATTAAATGTTTAATGATCTACATGACAACATGACAATTCTCTCTTTGTCTAGCAAAGCCTTACAGGAAATGATTAATAAATGTTATAAATATTCTTGTCTTTGGAGGTACCAATACAATTCTGGCAAATGTGTCGTGGTCACTTTCAACAAATCGAAGCGTGTATTCAAACGCAGTTCTCGGTCCTGGGTAGTTGGTAACGATGCCATTTGTGAGAACGAGGAATATAACCATTTCGGTATAATATGCAAAATAAATAAAAATTAAGGAGTGCTTTCTTTGGACTCACCAAAGAGGGGTTTTATATAAATGGGCTTAATCCGTTAACCAGTTATAGTATTTATAAATCGACTGCTATCCCGAGAGCTCTTTTAGGGTGATAATTGTTGTAGTCGCTGTCTGATCGGGATATGTTGACAACGGAAAGATCGCACAGACTTTGTTTAAAGCAAATTCAGGGTTTACAAATTAGA